>LUCM01005582.1:17063-32470 GCA_008360955.1 Fasciolopsis buskii | reverse complement strand
GGTCTTCCTTGTTTAGTCGTTATGCGAGGAGGTCATGGTGGTTTGAAGCACTTGTGGCGTCGGCCTGATATTTCACTGAAGTTGAAAGGTCGTGTGCACTGCGCTGCAGTGTGTTCAGTTCTGTTGTACGGTTGCGAGAAATGGAATATTCGTGTGAGAGATGTTCGTCAGTTAGAAGTTTTCGACAACCGATGTCTACGTATTATGGCTTGGATGGAATGGAGTGACCGGGTGAGCAATGTAGAGGTGCCGGCTCTCATAACAGCTTCTTTCATCGCATGACACTTAGTAGACTACGCTGATTGGGTCACGTGTTGCGTATGACGAACACTCGACTACCATACCCTGCCGTATTTCAGGGTTGAGATTACCGGTCCTCCCCTCGTCGTGTAGTGGGCTCTATTCGCCATGGGATATGTCCCTTTCATTACATTCATGCTCCAGGCACGTCATAAGAAAGTGACTTTGTAAAAGATGTGAAGCGATGGTCTGCTAGGGAAATTGGTAAAATAACATTATTTACACAGAAGCCAGGTGTTAGTGTTCTGGAAACTGTTGATGAGGATATCTCTTGGTTCCGTATGACGTATATTGTCAACAGTGGTTTCGGATGAACTTGTCACTAACTGCTTTTGGATGGACAGCCAACTTGGGAGTCCCTGAGGGATCGCAAACTCAGGTCATATAACAAGTAATTGCGATTAGTATCTTCGACGCGACAATTTGATGCAGCTTTAGAAACAGATCCGTTTAGGATGCGGTTACCGTCGGAAGTTGAACTGCACACAAAAGGATGGTTACGTAACACAAAAGATATGCGACGATAAGGTCATTTTGGACATATATACATTGTTATATTATTTTGTATTCATTGTATTATTTTGCTAAGTATCACCAGGAAATATCCTTGTCTCGATTCAGGCATCCCGAGTTTTTGGGCATATTGCACATCTGTCTCATTTCCCAACACTTTTATGTTCATGATTAAGACATTTTCGAAATACGACTAAAACGTGCCCGTCTTCTACTCTGTTTGCAGCAACGCGTACTAGCACACAATATGACTAAAGCACTCCAAAAAATAAATTAGTCCGTTTTTGTTTAATTTGCTTCATTAGAAATCATTCATTATGCATATTCAATATTCTATTTCGGAGCAAGACAAGCGAACAAGCGATGAGTAAAATAACCGAACCTCATGGCACGATCCTCTCTACTTTTTTATTTTCGCCTTTATTGACCTTCGCATAGACTTATTCATTTGATTATCGTAACTCTATACTACATTTATTTTCATTATGGCTATTCAAATTTTGACTGCGATTGATGCGCACTGGACGTTTGCGATTTTTCGCATGTCCCGATAAACCGCTTTTGATCTATAAACTTATCCAGACTTAAAGTCGTGTATGGGACCAAACATTTTGCATAAGCGTCAGCAAAGACGCCGGTGAAGGGAAAACGGGTTGTGTACTTTTTGGTGGTAGGTGGTCGTCCGGCCGATTACCGCATACAATTTGGTGAGACCCCATGTGGTTCTACGCCACTCGAAGTTTCAGAGTCATGATTACCGAGCTTTCTTCCACTGCTTTATGCTTCAAATATGTAACAGAAAATACCTGTTTTCATGACATGCTTCATACACGACTAAAGCGAAAGGGGACCGGCAACCCCGACTCTGAAACCCAGAGTAGCACAGAATCACGGGTCGTTTTGTCAGGTGTGGTATCGATCCTGACAACATTGAGTTGTCATCCACCAGCAAAGTGACCGGCAGATGTAGGGTTCGAACCTCTGACCTTTTTGATGACAGACGCTTAGTCCAGGTGAACATGGTCGTTTAATCGGCGCAAACATGGATTAACAAGATACTGGCGTGAGTAAAACCTTACTTTACAAGCAAATAGTGGAAACGGATGGCAGCACCCGGTTTCTCCGATCTAGCCCGTCACCTTCCCAAGGTTTCCCCAATGTTGTTAGTAGTTCTGCCATGACGATCCCGTAAAGAACCCAGTGTGATGCATGAAATAGAATGGAACGCAAAAATTACCTCCGAGATAATTTCGGAGATTGCTTTACTAATTCGACAGATCTGACAAAGTTCTGCTCACGAAACACTGCCTCAACGGGAAGTACCCCGTGAACCTGTTCAGCAGTGTGGAATTGGAGATCACATTGGACCGGAGTGGCCACTGGTTTTTGGACGTAACGGTTTCCTAACATTTCGTTCAAAAATTGAACAAGGTGAAAGGGACACATAGAATAAATACTCCGTAGCTGTTAGGGCCCGATAAATGAGTGAGATCAGCAATAAGGAGTCAAAAGTCAGTTTTGGCTGTCATTGGTGATCATAAAGAGTCCCGGCCTCCGCGGGTGTTGTAAGAAACCTACGGTTACATACTCTGAACACGTATTTTACGTAATTTCTCCAGTAGATGGACGAGTGCTCCAACGTTTTGACGATTACAAACGACACGGCATTAGGTGATAGAGCCAAGATTACCTAGCACCTTCGTCAATCGGCGATTAAATTCCCCATAAACATACGATTGTGTTGAAGGCTTTTGAAGTCTACGGCTCTTCGAATAGAAAAAAGGCATAATCCAAACCGTGAACGGTCACGGGTGCAAAGCACGTAACAATCCATGGTCACACCTCCAGTGGTCGTAGTCGCACAACAACATTGAATCCAGTTCCAGTTCCAGTTAGATTGCAGAACTATATGATGAGGTGCATGATTGTCCAGGTTCTTGCACCAAGAGCTCCTTGGAAATTTTACATTGTTCCGACAACAGGAGGGTGAAAAACCCCTTCAGTTTCCACAAGCGAGGGGACAGTTATTGAGATGCCCTCCTCTCAACAATCTGTTCAACCCTGCAATTCGCAAACTGTCCTCTCCAGACACAGCTGGCAATGCATTTTCTAGTCTCCCTTTGAAGTTCCGCACTGACCTTACCTCTGCCACCTCCTCCCGTAGTTTATTCCAGCCATTAATAACTCTTGTGACAGACGACTTGCTCCTCAACCCGGCGGTTACATGTTCTCGCACAGATGTTTCCCGTTACCTGTATCATTCCATCTTATCATGAATAGGTATCCACGGTGACCCCGTATCTCGATCAAACCCTTAATGATCTTGAAGGCCTGCATTGAGTCACCTTTTCACTACGTCTTTCAAGGGAGTACAAGCCCAACGCCCTCAGCCTCTGCTCATGTGCCATGTGCCTCAAATGTCCAAACAATCATGTAAAAACACGTTGAACCTGTTTCAGCATTTCACCACCTCTTACCAAATATAGCCTCCAGGCCTGGACGCAGTATTCCAAGTGAGATCGGACAAATGCCTTGAACAGCGGCAGGATAACGTCAGGTTTCCTGGATCCTACGGTCCTCTTAGGTTGGTATAAGCCACCCCATGCATTCTTGGCTGCCTTTGAAGTCTGCACCCACGACTATCCCGAGGTCTCTTGCTTGTTGAGTCTGTTCCATCGCGACCTGGTGCCCAGGTGAACCTATATGGCAAGGGCAATTTGCTTCTCCTTCCCCGAGCCACTGACTTTTGTCCAAGTTCAACGGAAGATTAGTTTGCTCGGGACAGAGTCCACCAAAATCGTTCTGTTGAGCGTCCACGTTGATGTGCTTTTGGCCAGTTTCCGCAGCTTCCAACATTCTATAGGTTCTTTTGTCCCTGAAAGGTCAAGTATTAGGTGCGCTATCGGACCCAACAGGTACCCGTTGTTTTCAAACTAGAAACTTGCTGCTCCGGGTCTGTGTTTGCCGTCTCCTGGCAGACACTTAGAGCCTCTTTGAATCCATCAACATTATAGCCAGTATCCACCTATTTCGGCAATCGAGTCCATAGTGGAATAATCTAAATGAGAAGAATCTAGCCTTCATCTGAATCCTTGTGTGCTTGTGCTGCAGTCCTAATCGATGCCCTCTGGTGCTCCCTTCTGTGCTAAGAATGGGTAACTCCCCGCGTTTTACACAAGGAAGGCCCTTAACTATTTTGAAAGTCTCCATTAAATGACGGCGCCTGAGCGGGCGTCTAGGACTGAAAATAACAACTTCAAGGAGTCTTTCCTTGTAACTTCCGTGAACTTAGTAAGTCATCCAAGTTCAATTCTCTACCATTTTTGAGCAATTTGTATCCTTATCTGGGTACGGCTTCCAAGCTTGAACATAGTATTCTTGTTATGATCTTACGGGAGCCACTTGCAAAAGCCCAAACATCACGGGCCCGCTGCAAGATACCGTTGATCACAGCCCAAACTGCACCCCTAGCCTTTGTCACCGCACTTGCGCATTACATGTGGGCCATCCTACTCTTCATCTACGTCCGCGCATTAGCTGCTTTGCGAGGGTCTTTGACCGAATTCCTCTCATGCATGGGCTCCCACTGCCTCACCGTTTTTTGCCACGACGCCTCCTGAATCAAGTCTGGTTACACTCTATAACCACTACTGACGGGGGATTATACTGAAGTATTTGCATGCCTAGAGGAACGATGCACCAGAGGAAGGCCAGTGAACGCACGTCCGATGACAATCACGCCAATGGGAATATTCCTTGTATCTGTGATCCGGTATGACTCCGAAGAATTATTCAGATGCCAATTAGGTGCCCCATGTAGTCCCGGATAACTACTAGAATACAGCTTAAGTACTGGTAACCGTCCTTTTCGGGTCCAACGAAATCCGCCAGCGAGCTACGTTCCGTACATTTGAATATGACCTTCGTTCCCCATTCAAGCGAGAGTGCGCGGAAAATTCCATATCCACCGCACTGCAGCCTAGAATGAACATGGGAAGTCTACAGCTCAGTGAAGAGTGTAGTGTAGAAACTGCCGAGAGAGCGGTGGACGGCCCCTAGCCTACTTCTGGAAGACCTTCAGTCTTTCATAGTCAGAGTCGGTGTTTTCACCGAAGGGTTTATCGGAACCTCAAGGTGTCCTTCAGTGTCCGCCGGAAGCAGATCATCAGTACCAAACTCGTGGCTTGTCTTTTATACTCTGTCCACATCTGGTTCCATGTGGTACACGTTATTGACGTTCCCCCATTTTCCACCCACCGCCCGAGTTTCGTCGGCGCATTCTGCACAATCCCAACGCCCACTGGAGACTGGGTGTTGAGTGGAAGTTTCACGCTGTTCGCCCAACGCATGCAAGGGGCCTTTAAAACTGATGGAGATGGTTCACGAGGGTCATGAAGAGCAATATTCGAAGCAGATGAATCTATTAAACGCCACCCGTGACTGGGCAAAACTGAAGGGGGTTGTGAAACTTTTACAGAAAAGATCTTCCACTTGGGAAATCTATCCAAGGCAGCGAAGATCCCAGGAACCCAACCAACCTAAGGTCCTTCAGCACAATAATCTCATGCATTTTTATCTATTTGGTAGATTTTCTGATGATTTTCTCCAGCCATGCGTTACACCGTCCGCCAATTTCAATCCGGACTAATCAAATCAAAGGTAACCATTTGGGGCGCGAATGTTTTCGTGCTTACCAAGCCATTGGCTTCATTGAAATGCTCGTTTGACAATTGCTTGCCGTTCCCTGCCGTGAGTTGTCATCGTTTCTATATTGTTTAAATAGCAATTGTTATTCTGACATTACTGATGGAGATAGGGCCCTTTTCCCAGACAGAAAAACCGGCTTAATTTCTCCAAACGTTAAACGTCAAGCTATCCGCTGATTAGTTATTTTGATATTTCTTCTTCCTTAGCTTACACTCTCACGTTTGCAAATTTGATTTGACCCTAAATCGAACGAATTTATACTTAGCAGAATAAAGAATATTTTATCGTCCATCTGTTCCCAAGATTAGACGAACCCATTGGTCTGTCTATTCATCTTTCTATTTGCATGGTTCCAGCCGTTCATGCGTATCGCGCGACTTAGGCTCCTTAGGCGTACTCATCAATGTCGCATACTCTACCATAGCTAGCCATTTTATCGGTCCTTAACTGTAGTAGGGCACTACTGGCCTGCTAGTTTACCATCCGGACCATTTTGTATGATCACAATCTGCACAGTATAAACTTTACCAAGAAGAATTCGCCAGATAAGTTTACTCCTTCCAAATACTATATTTTGGATAATGAATAGGGCACATCACGAAGTAGCGTTGGACCCATTCCTGTCCACAGGCTTTCGATTCCTTCTTGTTTGATAGTACGCCTGATGATGCGCTGGAGCTCACCAGGATCCATGCGGAACGACTGCATCTTTGTCCTTAATAATTCCAAAGAGCAAATGGCCGCTACAGCGACCACACGCGAAGCACCGCCAACAAAAGCAGATATCATGTCACTTTTCGAATGCCAACCAGGTAAGCGGCCATCGAGAGCTTCCTTTACTCGTATTGAAGAACAGCCAATGTGGTCTTTGAACCAGTCGTTCAAAGTAAAGTAAATTATTGTCTGAGGTAGCGCCATAATGAGCGTGGGAGAAAGTCCGCTCCATAATGAAGTGACCCCTTCATTGCGAGTTATCTTGAATATGGCCTCCCATGTGTCCACGAAATTCCCCGGCTTTTAATACCAAGGAAGGGAGCTACTGGATGGAACGGCTGGGAAGGTACAAAGATGGTCCATCAAACCGTTGCAGTATATAAAGCACTTGAACTCGCCTTTGGTTCGGTGAGACTGCATCCGTATTTTAACAACGTCTAGTGGGGGCATAATAAGCGCAGTTATAACTCCACCAACGGAAGAGGCAATAACTCGATGGAAAGTTGACAGTTCGACCCTCCCATCGTTCACACTCAATCCAACCATCTCCCCACTACATATCAACGGAAAGTAAGAAAACCGTCTGAGCTAATTATTGCCCGCCGAGCACTTCCCCCTTAGCACGCATTCTAAGATCCGCGCATGCAAACAGACCTTGATTACGGCAAATGGTGCTTCGAGCAATAACTTCCCTGGCGGGGTTGTCTCCTGCTCGGTGGCTCTTGTTGGCGCCTGCGACATAGCCACCGAGAGGGCCACTGGCTTTAAAAGAAAAGCCACTACTCTCCAAAATCAGTTTCGGTCACTGGAAGATACGGCGTCACGGTTATCCCCACTTCTCAACGTTTTGGAGATAGGAAATCACACAAGTACTAAAAATCTCGACATGACGTGCGGCTATTTAGATTCCGCTGACATAGAGCCTTGGAAACGCACTGTTGCCGATAAAATGGCCATGGAGTTTAATTTTCTAGCCCTCTTAGAGCTGGAAACGGTTAAAGCTCACATAGTGGATGCTGCAACACTTTCACTTATCAGTATTCTTGTAACAGATTGCGAAGAATATTGCGAAGGTACGACTGCCCCCTGCACTTTCAATTTCCCGATGAGCTGGCAGCCAAGCAGTTTATTGGCAGGTAGAATTTAATTAGCCGCATCAGGCGTTTCAAAAAATTAAAATTTTTGGTGACAGAACGCCTAACGAATGAGAGGCAAATGGAATTGCAGGATTCCATCGGCTGCAACCTTGCATACGAAGTCAAAAAACACCCCTAACCATTTAGCTCGAAGCCCCTTAGATACAGCCATCACTAGAGGCTAGCAGACCACCAGCTTATAAAACAGCAATCAAATTAACTGCGTTCAGATCTCTCCCTCCTAGCTATCCAACAAACGACTGCAGCTCGTGTCTTCTCCAGCTGCTTCCGCCTCCCGAAGTATGGGAGATGATGAAGAGAATGGTAACCCCTGGCATGTTCACGTGAACGACCGTGGCAAACCAACCAATGCCGGACCATTGAATGAGACTCCCAATCCAGTACCCCGCTTAATGACGTCGACTTCACGGAGCAGCACCAGCAACAGCCCAAAGCAGAGCACTCCCTGCCTACCTGTTACTCTGGTCTCTCCACCTGCTGCTTTGATAGCAACCAGTACTAGACCCATGGAAAAGGTCTTCACACAAAACTGCCATTTCAACTTACCAATAACTGCTGGTGAGCTACTTCCTAACCACACTTTTGAACTGTCCATCTGGCCCCCAAACGGAAGATTTCCTAACCCTTTTCAAATTCCAAAAGGGAAGTTGCAAGTCAGTTGCTTGAAAGTAGGTCGATCCTGACGAAAGCCCAACGACGTTTGCAAATCGCGCAACTTCGTTCCATCAGGGCACCAAACACACCCCAGATGGCCTTCGCTTCTACAAGTGGCTTTAATGGCTACTCAGGAAAGAACCTATCTATCAGTTCACTGCTACAATACCCAATGGAAATGTCCTTGAATCTGCCGTCCAGCCGATCCCAAATGAGCGACTAACTACTGCATCTTGTCAAGTCGATATATGCCACTCCAACTCCATTCTCACAAGCCGCATCCAAATCCTGTCCCCCTGGGCCTCTCACCGTTAATTATAGCCCGTAAACTCCATAATTTAACCACCATACCGAAACTCACATATGCCACTCTCTTCTCCTGGTTTGCAACACCCTCCTAATTCCAAAGGACACAAGACCGCCGACTCTTATGCGTCTTCAGCCATCCCCGTTAGTTCAAGCTGCCATTAATCCACCCTATCCACAAGAGTTCTTCTCCGAGGCCAGCGAAGTCCCGCCGACACACTCACCTCATCATCCTCCGCCCTGATACTTCGTCACGAAAAACTACTCTCTACCATTCACTAATCTAGTTTTTCTGAGAATTGCCCCCACCGGTTCGGTCCTTTCAAGGGTCGCATTCTTGCCAGCCAGTGTAGTTCAAAAAACATGTCCCCCACTAGGAGAATCTGCTCCACTGGAGCCAGTATTTTCTCGAAAGTAACTAGACCTAGTCCCCCAAAGACCTTACCACCAATATCCATTCTTCCTTGCTTGTCTCACCATGGCCTTACATCCCATATCAGATCTTACCCCTCTGATGATATTTACTTCAATTATCCTCATTCAGTTGCCAATGCTTTTTGGCCATTTTCGTTGTCACTAACAAACGCTCGCTTGATACTGAATAAGATACACGCTCTGCGCCCGTTGGTGCCTACAAGTAGATATGATTTCATTCTTATCAATGAGACATGGCTGACCAAAAATACCCCCAACGGAGACATTATTAAAATTTTTTACAATGCTTTTAGGAAAGACGGGATAAATCAGCGCGGGGAGGCCGTCTCAACTACACAACATACATTATTTCAGCCTCATGGTAAAACCGCCACAACTTTAGAAGCCTGGAAGATTCGTTCCGGCTGACTGTGGCTGCCGGGCGTCAGAGCTTAACGCCCATTTGCATCTATCGCCCCCTAGAACGTTCAGAGTGCTTTCCATCAATTTATGCACTTAACGCGGTTGCCGACCTTTCAGTTCATAAGCCGGTAGCGGTAGACTTCAAGGCTCCTGGGATTTGTTGATCTCCTTTATTCTTCCCAAAATACTTTTCCCAGTTTTTTTCTAGTTTATGACTAGGTGGGTGGATGCAACAGGTTTCATTAACCACAAGAGCCGATAGTATTCTTGGTCTTATCTTCACAACACGCCTAACGCAGGTGCACCTGTCCATGGACGACAGACTGCTCGGTTGTGACTATTCTCAGGTTATTTGCAAGTTTTTAGTTTCTTCGTCAGTTTCTCCTCCTCAGATTCCGATAAACCATTCCGAAGAGCCTCATGGAGTCATCATACCCCATAATTCGTAACAAAATTTGGAACTGTTTCTTTTTATCGGTGCCATTCTCAACTGGCCGCCGAGAATTTTTACGCATATCCGGGCGAGTGCGTTGAACTCATGAATCCAATCTAATGTGGCACAATCCCAAAAAGGTTAAGCACCCTGGACCACAAGATTTGAAAAACCGAAGCAGTTGCTTCAATATTGCAAATAAACCGCCTGTCTAGATATATTAGAACCCCTCTCGATTCCATCCAAAAGATGAGGGAACTTGAAGCGGTACATTCAATCATTAATTATTTCGCCTCACCTGTGACAGCCGATGACAACTCCACTACAATGGACATTGCCCCAGTCCCCTCTGAATCCCCTCCAAGATTCTCATTCCACTAGAGTGATATTGCGCTACCGTTGCCAAAAATGAAACCGCGTTTCCACATCGGACCGGACGAAAAACCCCGGCCATCGTCACATTTTGGGGTGCGGACATCCCTGTAACTTCGTCCAATCTATGCACTCTTTCCTTAACTTGTGGCCATTCCCTTATCAATGAAAAACTTCTGCTGTTGTTCAAATTCACGAAAACGATTCAAAGCAGAAGCCGTCTAATTACAGACCCAGCAATCGCACTCCAGTTTTCTCTTGTATTATGGATAGAACAATAAAGAGTATGTTGCCAACTTACTTATTAGGTCATTATCTTATTGACACCGGTCAACACGGGTTCCTTTAAAGTAGATCACATTCTACCTGCATGACTGATATCTTAAACATGGTAACAAGGCCGCCAACGATAGAAAGTCGGTGATTGTGATTTTCATAGATATGGCAAAGGCTTTTGATTGCCATGGCATCACAAGTTTCTCATGAAATTCAAGAGGCAAGGTTCCGTTCTTATTTGACCTTTAGAATACAGGTAGTGAATGTAAATGGAACTCTATCCATGCGCCGTCCGATTACTGGTGGGGTTATTCAAGGAAGCATACTACGTCCATTACTGTTTCTGCTGTTCATCGACGATATTTCTCACGCCAGTATTCATTTTCTGCATGCAGTCGATATAAAAATATCACATACGTCTATCCGTTGTGACCCCAATACCAACCAAGATAATGTAAAAAATGATATACTGCAGTTTGGTTCATGGGGCACAGCTTGGGAGATGAAATTCTTGGCCCACGAAGGCAGCATACGCGCGCAAGAATGCCGCGTTCCTGCAGGAATCTTTAAAATTAGACAAGAAGTCATTCTTCCCCCTCACACAAAAGAGGCTTGAGTTTGAATTACCCCAGCACGTTCAGCTTCTCCGAGCACACTCTGACTCAAGTTGCAAGGGCAAGGAGATTAATTGGGTTGGTACGCAGAAACTTTAAACCTCCGGAAAGTAATTTATTAGTGTATAAAATACTCGCAAAACCTATCCTGGATTACGATTCCGCCATGTTTTCCAAAGTAAGAGAGAGTGACACTCGAGATTAAGAATGTTCAGCAAACATTTACAAAATTAATTCGGGGCTATTTTTCTTTGCCAAACTGCATGGAACGTTGTACAGAACTACACCTTGACCTCTTATGGTTGCGCTGAGTTTAAACTGAACTCTCCTTTTTTCATATGATTATTGGTAAAAATTTGTGCGTCTTGGCAACTGAAGTAAAGAGTACATATTTCTATGCATTTAGACGCATTGAGTTCTTGGTTTTGGTCCCCTTGTCACGAACAGCACTTCGGAAAATCTGTCATCAAATATTCATCCCTAATGACTCAACTACCCCAACATATAGGAATGATGTCTCCTGCCCCAGCTACCTCTAAAGATGGAAGTAATAAGAAAATAACCACAAGAAGTTCTTTAAACCCGCACGATCCTTGCACTACAATAAAAAGAGTCTATGAGTCAGGCCTAGGGTATTGGCTAAATGTGACGCCGGAAGGCTCATCGAGACCCAGTGAACAAGTAGTCTCCACAAGTACATATCATTGTAGTTACAGGCAGAAAAACATCATCAATGAAAAAAGTCAACACAAATTTTCACCCAACATTCGACCTCTTTTGATGCCTATGCAGCAAGGAATATAAATAGACATAAGTATTCATATCATATTCTAATTTACTCACAAACTAACGTTTATTGTCCTAAGCTAAAGCATTTCCTCTGAATGCATGTGACAAATAGCCTATACTAAACGCATAGTTTGGCATCACTGAAAGCCTCGATCTACATGGCATTTATAACATCTCGTTCTTTTAGTTGTACGCATCATAACCCTCAGCTGAAATACCTTCAAGCTGTCTTCTTTTTCTCGTACCAGTTGTGCGAGTTCGCACTCGTGTCGCAACAAAAGTTAACTAGGCAGTTTATGGCCCCACCCTCACACGTCTGAACACACTGCGAAATTCAAGTGACCCAAGACTCTGATAAATCATCTCAGGACGTGCTATTACGATTTTTTCCACCGGCGGCGACAGGTTGAACATTGGTGCTAAGTTGCATAGCTCACCAAAGCAAACTGGTTACCGTGCTGCAAGTCTGTTTAGAGGTAAAGGCCACTTATTATGATCCCCAACGCTTACGATCATTTTGACGGATATAGCTATACTGCTGGAACTGCTCAGTTGCGACTAACGTGCCCATCACGTGGACAGCCAATCGCAACGAAGGTGCCCACACATGGATCCCTGCTTCAGATGCACCCACCATCGTCTACCGCGAACATTACCTCAAATTGTCCTCTCGGAGACTGCGGCTATTAATATAACTGCCATCAGCCAGGAGTCGGGACGCAAACAATAAGAGCAAAGAGAACTGTTTCTATTTCGCTCTGGCTTATTAGCGTGCCACATCAATCGTCGCTCTCCTCAATTCTGACGAAATTTCCTTCCATCATGTCTTCAAAAATGTTTTCCCACAGTTCTTCATCATTTTTCTTCGTCCCTCCGCATTTCCGAAAGGATTTTAATTATTTTCCTGGTTGCACGATCCAAAGTAAAATGATCGACGTTCTTCATCCCCATTTTAATACTGGGCATCTAACGGCCGTCAGCACTCTTCCGTCGAGCTGCTTTGGTTGGTTCTGACAATTTTGTCTTCCGCAATCGTGGATTTCGAAGGCTTCCTTCACTGCTAGTTAACTTTCTTGTCAGTTTTATAGACTCGGTAAATCCGCTTACTGGAGACATACCTTCACTTAAGTCACCATCTTTCAACTGAACCTTGCACCTGCGGCTCACGTCATCGGTGCGCATAAGCACCTTGCTCCTCAGAGAACTTCACTTCGTTATTTCTCCTCATTTTGTCCCCACCAGTGTACTTACTTCTTCCATAAAACTGGTAATATCCGTGTACCATTTGCTTATTCAGCCAACCATGCCTCTCGAAGTATTCGGAAAGAAAACCAATATATTACTCACCTATCTTGGCTCGCCTGTCCGCCGACTGGGTTTGCCTTTCGTCGAGTTCATAACCACTGCTCGACGGTTGTTAGGACCACCAGGTATTTCTTGTCCAGAATGTGAGCAAAAGAGGTTTAACTGCGACAAAAGGCATCGGGAGGGTGATGCTATGTGTAGGTGAGGGTGCGGTTGGTTAATTGCATGAGTTCATGGTCGCAGATATGAGGTACACAAGTGATAGACACGAAGTAATTGGGATGTTGACTAATAGAGAGTGTTGTTTGTTAGTGTCTTGCAATGAGCACGCCACTAATGGCCGTGTTTTGGGACCTTACAGTAGTGGAAGAAAGGTATCAACACAAGCCGCCGACGCTAATGGTTGGCTAAGGTATTATTTCGATTAATTAGCCAATTTCATAGGAAGGTTGTTAATCGCAGATCAGTTTTTCAAATGGTGCGCTGTATTTAGAGTAGAGTTGGCATTGCACAAAAAATAAGAACGATGCATGTATAAGTAAATCCGGAACCAATACCCTACCTAGTCTCCGCCCTCAAATTTAGCTTACCGTCCATTTTCGGAGACTGTCCACTCTTTGTAACCCCTAAAACAACCTTGTGCAGCACATATCCAGTCACTGTTACCATTGCCGTTCTAATGTTAACCATTCTTATAAGTCCTTCGGAACTGGCAGTTCTCCGATCTATGAAGTTGAAAGGCCAAGAATAGACATTGCATTGCTTGTCGGAAATCACTATTAAGCTGTCTGTCCTGAACGGCTCTTGGATGTGTCCCCGCCTGTCGAGCTTGCAGAGCTGGTATGTATTCTGGAGACCACCCTTAACAAAGGGCTTTGGTCAAGTATTGGGCTAGTTTTCACTTATGATGATATATCCCGCGACAATTAAGCAGCTCCACGAAACCATGGCGGGATACTAATGCTAAAAGCTCATTAAAGTCAGAGCCAAATGGGTGATATCACCGAAGGAAACCGGATTTATTGCAGGAGCGCTCAGTGCCTAAGGCTTAGAGTACCAAGATTACCGGAGGTTGCGGCTTATTCTTCCGGAATGTTATGCTTCAAGCCTTGATTCCAATGGCGGAGGTCCATATTTGTTTGTACATGCAACGCACGGTAAGAATAGATGAACATGTTCAGCAGGCGTATTCATTATTTCGACCAAAATAGATATTTCTGGTTGTCCGATTAAACAACAATGTATTTAAATATAGTGGTGTTTGTTACTATTTAATGGCCCGCACGTATTCGCGTGCTGGTGAACCCTTAGGTGCAGGAGAAAACAGGCGACCACGACAGTCCCTCAACAGAGACAACGAGTTTCAACGCAACGATAAGGAATAAGCGGTGAGCGCACGTATAAAGCAAAGATACCTGAAGTGCAATAAGGATGAAACTTATGAAAGGCGAATATGGTAAGGAAGAATTAGACAGAGGAAGAGACCGATTTCGAGTATATAAAATGTTCAACAGATTTTAGAAAAAAAATGCGTTTTACTGGAGAAAACACTAGACACAACCCCAAAGAGAACAAAGGTTTGCATAAATTTATGTCACCCTGAGATAGTTTGCCTTGTACATTTCGTGCGACCACGGAACCTCTCATTCTTGGTAGAGGATGTTAAGAAAACAGTATCTGATTGTGCCGAGGTTTTGCAAGATACTGGCTGGAACCAATGAAAGCCACTTCCGTTTTCGAACACCTGAATGTCGATTTTAAGAGGGCACTGTCTTTGGCTACGTGCAACAAATACCTTACAGTGCCGGACGAATATTCCCGATTTCCATTGGCATTGCCTTATCGACGGCGTCCACAATCATCGACGGATTCTGTTAACTGTTTTACTTCCTCGAAATGACTTAATACATCCACTCGGGCCGTGGGCCTGGATTTATCTGAACAACTGAAACATTTCTTACAAGTCAAAGGTATTGTTACCAGCAGAACGATAGTTTGCAACTCACAGTATGACGGGCAAATGGAACGCCCAGACGGTACCTTATGGCGTTGCATCTCTCTGACCGCCAAAACGAGATCCCATAATCACGGAGTGGGAAACTGTTCTTCCAGATGCATTACATCCCATTCGCTCCCTTTTGTCCAATGCTACAGACACCACTCCAATATGAACGCTTCCTGCAGTACAAAGAAAGCTTACCTGACGGGTGTCCCTACCAAACCGGCTTACCGTTCCAGGACCCATCTTCACGGGGCACAACGTTCGTTTATCAAAGTACGAGTCTGTCGTCGACGAAGTTGAGCTCATCGGATGCAACCCCAAATACGCTCACGTGCGGCCCCCAGATGGACGCAAAGAAACGGTTTCTATTTGCAATCTTGCCCCTAAAGTACAACCACCTAGTTCCGATTTATATCCCCAGCGTAGAG
>LUCM01005581.1:318825-368150 GCA_008360955.1 Fasciolopsis buskii | reverse complement strand
TGTCTTACAGAGGTTGCAAATACGTTTAAATTTGCGTTCGTCTTACTCTAGTCTGGTAAACCTGAACCTAACAAACCACTCGGAGCGCTCATCCAGGAGGCATCCGGTGGAGCGAGGGAGTTGTGGTTTGTTCTTTTGTGATATTGTTTCCTAGGGACGAACAAGTGATCTGGCTGTTGGATGCGGGGGTTGAGGGCATCCACGTTCGTGTTCCAAACTGTGGTCCGTATTTGGCGAGCTAGAAAATTACTCAGTTCCCGAAAGTCAGTTCTGCGGAAGGAGCGAAGGCTTTTTTTTGTGGCAGACGTGTGGGTCAGTGAAGGACATAGTCGAAAAGGAGAACGGTATGATCGCTTTCGCCTAGAGGGTTTAGCACTTCGGTCGTATCTATCTGTTGATCTTCACTGGAAAGCGCTAAGTCTGTTGGAGAAGGACTGTGGCCAGCTTGGTACCTGGTGGGTTCTTTAACATACTGGACCAAGACATCGCTATGACTATTTGAACAAGTTTCTCATCTAATAGGTTCGCGGAGGTATTCTTCATCCGGTCCCCTAGATCAAGGAGTTCCGGGAATTGAGAGCTGCCACGCATATCACTTGACTGTTCCACAATTGCTAAGGACTCCACAAGGTTTACTTATGCGCGGCTGAAAGTCAATACCCACCAGATATTTTCTGAAAGAGAGACACTAATCTTGACCAAAAGTGAGTCAGTAAGAGCGGTTTCTGGTTGGGAAATGGTCAGATAAGATAGAAGAATGGTACTGAGATGTATTATCACTCCACCTGCTTTTCCTCCAAGTGAGTCTTTTCGGACGGTAGTATGAACGTTGATAGCTATTTCCATGAAGTATTTCAGAGTGAGCTACATTTCAGTGGCAACTATCATTTGGGGTCATCTGTCATACACCAACTATCTCAGTTCTTGTATTTTATTTAAGATACTCAAGCAGCTAGTATAGGTATAAACTAGAGAAGATTTGAAAGAGATTTCAGAAGAGTTGTTGCAAAGTGCTGGCCTAAATCGGTGTTGTGGGAAGCCAGGAAGTTTTGCTTGGTGCTAAGCTGCTTTTTCTTCGTCTTGGACACCAGCCCTCTTTCCTTCTGTCGCACGTCCAGGGCTGAGTCTGCGTAGCCATCAGTCATCATTATTATCGCCCAGTTCTAAACAGCAAGACAAGCCTCGCTGACCTAGGGTTGCATGTTTCTATGTAAAGAGTGAACATTGAAGGGGAACAAGGAAGTGAATCTACTCAAGCGGAGAAAGATAAGGCTGCTGCAGTAGCCAACACACGAAACGCAGTCTAATTGTACAAACGCACTTCCTCAACCCTTCTGATTCGATAGAAAATGACAGCACAGTCTTCAGCGTTCGCGGTTCACTGACATATCCTACAGTGTCTCCAGCCAGCTAGGTCTTTTGGACCCCAACTACGAAGACTTGAGACACGTTTACGTAAGTCCGCTGTGCATTTTCTCAATCCACGTTGCTGCTTCATGTGCCGACCTCCACATGGCTTCTTCCACTCCGTGGGAGGAACGCAAAATATTGCACGGTATGGTGGACGAGTGTTCGCCATACTCGGCACGTGACCCAACCAACGTAGTCTACTAAGTTTCATACGCTAAGGTAAGTTATTCTTAGTGGCCATCGAACGAAAAGGACGTGGGTTGGGAAGCTGCGAAGGGAAAACGGGATAGCAGAAGGGAATCGAAGCGGCGTTCCCATATGCTTAAATAGGATGGGGTTGTGAAGAGGGCAGAAAATGTTTGGATTCTCGGTGGATGTTCCCCAAGCCAAGGATGTAACTATTAGGAACAACCTCAAACCCTCCGAACAGTGCGTAATTGCGGCGAATAAGGCCAGAGGGGAGCTTTTTAGGCTTAGGTCAACAGTATATTGCAGGAAACCCGAAGTGTTTGGCCTCTGTAATCGACTGTCATAAGACCCGCGCCTGGAGTATTGCGTTCAAGCCTGGGAGCCGTGCCAACAAAAGGATATAAATTGCCTAGAGAAGGTACAAAAGCTGACCACCAAGATGGTTGATAACCAGGGGCACAAGAGCTATGGCGAAAGACTCCACAACTTTGACACTTTCTCCGACGCCGACGCACGCGTGGTGGTCTTATTGAGGCTTTCAAAATAGTGAGTTTTTTCAGGTATAGAATGTGATGAACTGTTCACTCTTATACCAGACTGGGGCACCAGAAGTCATAGTTTAGGACTGCAGGGAAACCACAGAAGGCTTCAGATGAGGGGTAGATTCTTCACCCATAGGGTGATTCCACTATGGAACCGACTGACAAAATGTGGTTAATGGTAATAATGTTGATAAATTTAAAGAAGCTGTGGATGTCTGCTGGGTGGCGGTACACCCAGAGCTCCAACAATATCTGTTGGGTCTGATACTGCATCCGATACTTTTCCTTTCGGAGACAAAAACTTACGTAGTGTTGGAAGCTACGGAAACCGGCTGTACGCTTAAGCGACTAGAAGCCGAATTATCGTACTGTGCACACTGAACTGAACTTAGCATTGCACTACGTGCATTTACTGCAAGACCGATTTTTTGGGGAGGCCCTGGTCGGTGATCAGGCAAAGTGGTGCGAATTTTATGGTCACGTGGAGTGGCCCGCCCTCGCTTTTTCGTGGGAGCATTTTGTGCTCTCGCTTTAAACGGTACTCCAAGTTGTGAGTGGAATAACACACAATGAACAGTGTTCTTTCGTTGGGCGGGGGGGGGCAATATAAAAAGCAAGTTGTGAGCTACCATATTTGGTTTGGTTGTTTAGGAGTTGATGCTAACTGACACGCTTTGGCTCTCGTGGTTCTATTTTTGTGCTGTCCATTTCAGATTGTGGTGCGTCTGAATCCCATCGAAGGGCATTGTGCTGCGGTTGGGATATTGCACTGGCTTGATTGTGCTAATGTTGATGCTGGCTGACACGCTTATTGAGCTTCAAACTACGTTAATTGTTTTTACTTGAGTGAAAAGTAAAAGCATATGAATTACAATTAACTGTTCCAAATAATTTCATTAAAACGTAATCTTATAGGTTCTTGTCACTGACGAAAGTACAACTATGTTAATTAGTTAACAATGACCGAAATTAAATTTGGGTTGGGAAACGATTCCCTTATAACGGCAACTTCGCGTTATTACGCCCGCACGAAGCTGTTTGACTACTGGTTGCAATCACTAGTCAGATACCTATAAATTTGCGTATCCCATTTTAGTAATCCGTATCCCATCATTAGCCCATACTCAATCAGCATACCGGACTAGATATGCGAACATACACTCCTTTGTCCAATTCACCTGCGCACGGTTGAGTTTATAGACGCGTCAAAACCCTAAGATTGGTTACGACCGCACGAATAATTCCACCACTCCCCTAACCCCACGGTGCAATGGAAACCGTTAATGACGATTCCGATTAGTTTCATTGATTGTCGAGGGGAGCGACACTTACCTATCCTGTTCCTTCTATTCGTTGACGATCTTCTGTCCATTGCCTCTAACCCAGTCCATGCCCTTTTTAGTGACTCCACTCTCCACTGTTTTCTTTCTGAACACACCCCTCGCCATGGAAACATCACTGTCAACCGTGACTCCTACGTCACCCCTTTGTCCTCAGTCTTCGGTATTGAACACATTTTCGTCATCGTACAGCGTTGAACAGCGAGAAGAACCCCACTGACTGCTGTCGTGTTACACATTTCAGTAAAAAAGATGAATATACAAAGTGGATGGGGAGTACAGTTGCAGGCGCTAGGAAAGAAAATAGCGCTGCGGTAGGCGGAATAGGCAATGGTTAGTACAGCTATATAAACACATTCTGCAGTCTTTCTTTTTGACAGAAGTTGACAAAGCATTTGCCACTGTTCACGGTTCGCTGGCATATTCTTTAAGTCCTCAAATCATTTGGCTGAGGGGTCTTTCGGGCCCCAACTGCGGATATGATGCTGTAAATTCGCTTCTTCTGCATCGCCATGCCATCTAAGTAGCTTAACACAGGGTACGGTAGACGCATTTTCATCCCGCGCAACACGTCGTCATTCAGCGTTAACCATCAGAGCAAGCCCCACTGACGGCTCACATTCTCCTAGAGTTGCCCGTTGCTATATAAAGAATAAGTATCCAAGGTGGACAGGTTGTGGACCTACAGGAGGAGAAGAAAAGAGTCTCATGGTACATGGAATACGGTCTTATTCTATGGAAGTACATTTTCCAACCATTTTGATCCGACGAAAAACGGCAACACAGTCACATCTGTCCACGGTTCTCTACCATATTCTTCTGTCTTCCGCCAACTGGTTGACCGGTTTTTTGGATCTCAACCACAATGATGTGGGACACCTACTTTACCTAAGTTCGTTATACTTTCTTTTTCAGGGTACTGCATCATCCGTTGACCTTCACACGACTTCTTACACTTCGTAGGAGGAAGGCGAAATAAGACGATACAGTAAATGAGTGCTTGGCACACGCAGCACGTGACCCAGCAAAGGAATTCTACTAGGGTTGATACGATAGGATAAAATTTCTCAGAATCGGCACCCAATACTAAATTTTCAATCTGCATATTACTCGCGTTACTAAGTAGACATAAGTTCTCGGAAACAGCATGCAAGCTCCATGTCTCGCAACCATACAACTGAACTGAGCACTGCTGCACAGTACACCCAACCTTTCAACTTCAGCCAGATGTCAGGCTGATGCTACAAGTGCTTCATCCTAGCGTACTCCGCTCGAGCTTCGGATATACGCATGCTCACCTCTGCTGCCGTGCCACAATCGTTCGTCATGCAGCTGCCAAAGCAAGTGAAATGGTCCACAATCGTCAGTTCCTTTTCACCCAGTCATCCAGTCTTGTAAGAGCATTTTAGATTTCGAAGTTGCAAAGCACATGCCGACTGGAGTTGCAGCCCCGGCGAGTTTGTCTAGTGCACGTTGCGCATGTTCTTTAGATTGGAACGGACACACGACGTCATCTGCGTAATCTAGGTCACGCACATTTTCCTCATTCGCCAGTTCGACGCCTACGTCCTGAAAATCTAAGGCATCATACACTATGCTGTCCATGACGAAGTTTCGAATAAACTTGATAGTTCACCGTATGTACAAATGCGACCATATGTGCATAAATACGATGGTCGCAACAGGTTCCGTGGCATACCCTTCCGGTGACGAGCATGGAATAGCGCTGCCTGATCGACAGAGTCGAAGACACCCTTCATGTCCAAAAAGCAACGATTGTCGGGCAATCGTATGTGTAACACATTTCGAGTAATTGTCGAAAAGCAGACATCTGATCGAGGTAACCTCTATCCGGGAGAGATCCGGCTTGCTGTTCGCGGTCGGTATTCTCGCGAATAGGTATCAAACGACGCAGCATTATTAAAGGCGGAATCTTGATTACTATCGGATTTAAACTAATCTCACGGTGATTGACACAGTCATTGCGTACTCCCTTCTTGAGGATAGGTACGATCAGTGTCTGTTACAACGATAACCAAATACTCTCTTCGTTCCAACTATCACGGAGCAAGGAGTTAATTGCGTTTATCAAAGCCTTTCCACCCAGTTTGAAAGAAACTGGGGGGGGGGTGTGTGATTTCATCGGGATCGGCCAATTTTCCACTTCCGTTGAATGTTCAACTTTCTTCTGGTTTCAGAGACACTTTCCGAATATTCAGAGTTGTCTTCGTTAAAGTAACTGCACTAGTGCACGGCCAGCCAAACTGCCCTTTGAAGCATTCAGCCCAACGGTTGAGCTTTTGTTATCTGCCATTCGTGGATGACATTTCTATCGCTCACGGTCTCACTAGCTGAAGATCGCTGCCCACTGGTATTGCGTGTTAGCTTAAACAGTCTTTGACTGTCATATATAGTAGCCGCTGCTTTCATTCCTTCGGCTTTATTGACCCACCGGTCCTTCCTAAGGCTTATCGTTACTTGATGCTGCAGATGTTGTCGTATCTTATTCGCCTGTTTATAACTGCGGAGCTGACATTTTTGCTCCATTAGAATTAAGGGCTCCTGAGAAACCTAATGTCTTTAATGGTTGACAAATTTAGGATGACGGGCGAAACTTCGTTCCAAGTCCATGGTCTGCTTGATGTTATCTCATTGCTCATCTACGTTAATGTCCGTATGATAGTTCCTGTTCATAACTGGTGCAAACAGTCGAATCAGACAAATGTTCTGCCTCTAACCAGCTTTATGGTGGACTTCGGTGGCCATTGAGCTCCAGCGAAAATGTCAAAACTGACACGACCGATTTTGCGCTCATTGCCCACTGAAGCAAGTTTCTGACTCACTAAGTAATCCAATTTGTGCATCAAAAAACTAAATTGTTATTCCCTTGGTCTTGTGAAGGAGCTACAATCCTTTCAGTCTAGCATACACCACTAGAACCCTCGATATCCGCGTGCTCATCTCTGCTACCGTGTTACCATCGTTCAGCACACTGTTGTCGAGTTAAAACGCTGACAGGATCTCTTCAGTGGCTACCCAGATTCCCGGATTTGAACCCACATAAAAACATCTGAAACCATTTAAAAATAAAGATTTTTTATAGTGTATTACCAAAGTTCGAAGATGCTAATTCAAAATCCTGGGATTAACTAACGGTGACGTTTGGTAGCAAGCTGATGGGCTGTTTTAAGAAAAACTGACCGCCACTGCTGGTAGCGACAGAAGGCATTGTTTTAATCTTTGATATTATTAATCGTGTTTTTTTATCTGAGATTTTCACAGTTACCATACAAAAAATGCGATCAAAATTACCACACGAACCAAGCAGTGTGAGGACGGTGGGGCTGAGTGGGTAGGCACTTTAAGCTCAGTTTGCACACGTGTGCACCTTTGGGTTTCTGTCTAACACGGATGCTATCGTTGTCAGCTCTCAATCACTGCTTTTGGATGGAACCCACATATACATTGCTTCCAAATCCTCATGCTTTGCACATTGTTCCCGGTCACTTTGTTACTTTTGCTGTGCTGTGGATGCGGTACCCTCTCAGCAACACTTGTGGCTTTTCACTCTAATCAAACGAATTTATCCAATTTTCTGGCGGTAAGTGTCGAATACACTCGTGATCTGTAATATAGCACGTTAATGCCACTCCTTTCAGTTTCCTAGCAGTGTTTGATGTTATGTTCCCGGGACCCCGTTTCTCTGAGTTTCAGGAATTCGCAAAACAACTTGGCACATCTAACGATCTCGCCGTCTTTCACATGTTGCATAGTAAGTAGAGGTGGTTTTTTCCCACATAATCCGTTTAACCCAGGTTCAACCATCCCTACAGAGGAGAACATATTTTATCATTTTAATCTGACCTACGTGGAGCTGCCGTATTATATGCTTTTTCGTCGGGCCTATATGCTACCAATAATTTATAAAGGAAGTTGGCAATCTGAAGACATACTTTTGTGGGTTTCTTCTGTCACTGGTCTTCGCTTACCGCTACCGGGATGTGTTGCTGCGTTGGATGCATTGGCCCATGAAGCTAGAACGGCGTCTGTTGATGAAATAAAGGGACGTCTGCTACCAGAATTTAAACGGCTGACTTCGTTGCGTCGCTTCATAAATTCTGACACCGTTCATTTTTATCTAGTTGTAGCCGAAAATTTGATACGTCTTGGTCCGTCATACTTGGCTAAAGAATCAACCAGGTTAAAGAAACTTGTGGACAGTGAGGTGTCAGACGATCAAAAAGCTAGGTTGAAAAAACGGTTGAACATATTAACGCAGTTTTTACCGCCGAAACAAGTTCATTTCGTTAAGAAAACCGAACTATGAAGGTTCTCTGCCAATTTGTTCCGCTATACATTCATCTCAATTCTTGAAACTTTTTCGGTACATAGGATATTTCAAAAATCAGTCTGGGTTGTAAAGTACACATGTCCATTTATTAATTTTTTGTCTTAACTCTTATTCACGTTCAAGTTTCATCTCCTCTTCGACTTCGAATCTTTAGCAAACCCGGTTTGTAACAGCTCAGTACAGCATTTCCTGTGGTTCACAATCTAACTCTTGACATCAGTATCATTTTCAAGCCATTCATCATTTGATTGTTTCAAAAAATAATTAATTGGAAGATCTTCATTCAGTTTTGCTCGTCACGACTAGTGTTTAAATATTCATTTGCATTGGTATCATTGGATGCTGCCTCTACGCTCTGACTAATTAATCAGCTTCGGTTCATATACTTAAGGTTTCACTTATGACTGTACAAATATTCATCCCCTACTTTTTAGGTTCAGAAAATGGAAGATTAGAACTTTTTACACATAGTGAATAGTTGACTGATGCATATGAGATCATCGCAAAAATCCGTTTGTTACCTGCGTCTCTGTTTTAGCTTCTTCACATTTTGCACAGCATGACGCCGGATGATTTTGTCGCTGCTGAAATTAAACTGATACTTGTGGCTGATGAAACCAATTCCCGAAACCGTTAATGATATTCCCCCGGCTATACCATTTTTCCCTTATTTTGGAATTGTGTCAAGATTATTCAGATATTCCACTGAAATGGCGCATTGATATCTCGTTTGCATAGGTCTGAAACACGATCCACTCTACATGGGTACATTTATCTGTACGGGCTGTGTGATGCACTGATTATCCGCTCATTATTCTGCAATTTGCCAGCAGATATACTCTTCCATAGTTTTATAAAAGAAGAGCATATTCTTACTTTAATTCCGAATATTTCTGGCATAAATTTCAATAGTTTTAACATTTTCAAAATAAGGTGGTACATGATATAAAAGGGCTGACAATTCCGAACCAGATGTGACGTTTGCTGGCCAGCCGCACTCTACTAACTATGACTTGGCTTTTGAAAAAAGTCCAAAGCAATAGGCTTCTTGAAACCCAGACCCTGAACATAGCAGAATCAAGGTGTCTTGTTGTATTTTTCCAAAAAATGCTGTTGTGGACGGAGGATATGAAAAGACTGTCAGTCAATATACATCGGTATCTTCGTGGTATTGCTCAAATATGGTGGGGAAATTTTTTCAGTAATTCATAGGTGGGATTTAGGGTTTTGAGTCCCAGACCTCAGTCGACGGGAAGTGCCCTAGATTTTTTATGGTGGGCTTCGTGGATGGGTGTAATGGAAGGTCCCACTACCTCAGGTGTGGTAACAAGCCGAGTGACAACGAGCTGGCGTCTCTGATCAAAATGACCGGCGGATCTGAGATTCGAACCTCCAACCTTTTTAGTGACAGTCGCATAACCCACGTGAACACCGCTGGGCGAATGCCAACTTGAGGCATCTTTGATATCCGGTTACCGATCAGAAATCGGGTGTACGCAGCGGCCGTGAAGTTGGCATTGTTATGCGGCTCCGGAACAAGATATGCGAAGAATTATTTGGATACCGCTGTTTTCGGCATATTGGTAGAATTTTGTCAGTTAGACTTAGGGTACTGGGTCTTATGTTCGGTATTTAGAACAGACACTGAATCAAGATATTTTAAGGTATTTGAGACATGTTTTGCATATACCCGCGGGACGATTGCCTCGTACGCCGTTCTCAGAGCAGATTATGGTTGGGAGATGTGGCCAATCGATGACATGGCAACAAAGTATTAACCAGTTAGACTACCGGTTTGGGGTCTACCGGATTAAGCAGAAACCTACTAGGTATTAAGGGTAAAAAGCAGCTTTTTATTTCGATGATGACTACTTTTGACAACTAAGAATTCCTGGAAGAATATTCTTTACCACGCGTCTGGAGTTATCTTCGTTGTTTTTCGGGTCCTTCATTCACGTTATTCGCCATAGGTCAGTTCGGTTGGAATTCAGTTTGAAACTGTTCAGTGCTGCAATAGGGTTAGTGATAGCTATAACATATTTCGTTATGTAAAGTATGCTGATAAACTGAGAAATGCGAGGCTAAGACCACTTCTTCAACATCTGACTTATCAATATCCAATGTCTTCTGCCACTCTTTAAACGTCTGTTCCTCAGTCTCCTAGTTCGTTGTCAACGGGGCTAATTTCTATGCTACTATCCGTCTACTGATGTCCAACTGAAGGGAAAATGGAAAGGTATGCGCTCTTTGTACTTGCGAATTGGGATACCTTGTTGATTTTGGTGCATCCCTCCTAAAAACGGCAAATTAACGGGTTTCATTTTGAATTTTCGGGAAGATGTCAATTCAGTTGAATTCATGTTCCTAGTAGTATTCGTTGGAAATGGCCTGGGGCACCTCGTTGGATCCAAAAATATTAACAATTTTAGTCCCACCGCTCTTATCCTGGTTTCCGACAGAATTTGTCGACGAAAATGATGGATGAACTTTGAGTTATCTGTTATATAGAGGGAAAAAGGGTGGTTTTTGGTGTAGCATTCATGGCAACAAATTCAATAACTAAGTGATACTTGATGCATTTGATTCATACTCGGGAAAAATGTTACGGTTTCAACATCCACCACTTCTACTCGTCGTTGTTCTCCCGGTAGTGTATATTCCCTCATTTTCCACATCACCTTGAAGTTGCCGGTGGTGTGCTTTCATCATTTGGATGTCTTCGAAAATTTAAAGCGAATAGGCTCCATATTTTTAGCGGATAGGTAAATTACGAGAAGGTCCAGAGAAAGTTTTCTGCCCGCGCGTTATCTAAGCTTGGAGCCACAGGAACCCACTACATCATTTAAGAGAAAATCAATCGAAATCAATTTCTCCAACTCAATGCACCACGCATACATGCCATGGCTTATCCAAGCAGAATGTTACTTTCGTGTAACATCAAATTTGGATACCAACAGAGAATAACACTAATCTGAAACAAGATTCTCAAAACTGATAGGCGTTGACAGTGGTCTGCGTGACGGGCTATCGTGAAATTGTATTTTGTCCGATCGAGATCAATTGATTAGGGCCTTTGAGTTATCGAGTTTGGGAGGTTAGGAAACCCCAGTCTATGTTATTGTTATGATCAAAATGATCTACTGGTACGATGCAACACCAAGAAAAGCCCATCTGAGGTTGTTTTTCCGTCTCAAGAAGTTATACATCAGTACCTCGGACAATTGTGAATATTTGTGCCTGTAGGCTGAAATCTATACCCCATTATGGAAATTAAATTTGATAATGAATTTTTTTGTGGATATAGCTGTACTCCGGTCCAAATAAGCCCCATAAGAATTTTTCTGATACTGTCTTCGTTGTAACATGTCCAGATCTTGTTTGTTCTTCACCTTTTACACTGCGAAATCAATCGATTTGACGATATACCCCATAACGCTGATTTTTCAACTTACCATTGGGTTCGGATCAACTAGTGGACCAAATGGGAAACTTTCAAAAATGTAAATGCCCTTTTCACTAGATTTTTTTCAGTCCGAACCTCTCCAACATTGCCACGCTGATTGATTCAAGCACGAGACGATGTTGTTGTATCTCGAAATGATTCATGTCTCAGGATTACATACTGCCCACGTATATATGACCATTCAGCAAGTGTGCCGTTGAAAATAATGATTACATACAAATGGAGTTGTACTGCGTCACCACGGTATAGGCAGTTTCTAAAATAATTCCCTCGGTTGAGATAGTAAAGGTCCTCATGAGCTCATCGCATTGATTTCAGCCTTTCGTTACTTGTTGCCTATATAATTCAAAACATGGCGGGAAACGGTTGGTGGCAGGACATTTGTCACTTTCAGCTGTTGTTAGCTCAGCGGTCAACGTCGTGATGTTTAGATGTGGATGCCGCGGATTCGAATTCTCTCACTGCTGATTACTGCGCCCACGCGGTAGCATACAATTGACCGCGGTTCTCAGTTTGAAAAGGAAAGGTTGAATATGAGAAAATAATCATCATGACTTCGACTGGATTCCAGTTTGGTCAGGAAAAGGTGGATCCGCTTTTGGATGCGCATAGTTGGTCACATGAATGCGACTTTGCGCCTACGTCAGAATTTTTGACCGGAGTAGATCAGAGACGGAAAAGCGGGGACCGTCTAACCAATATTGTGAGATTCGTTGTCCCACGAGGAGCAGCTGTGAAGTCAGCCCCTTAGTAATTTCGAACGGTCACTAATTCCAATCGTTGATTGAACAGGCGTTTCTTCATCCCAGCCCATCTTTTGTACAAGGCTCAAATCTGCCCCGTAATTGAATACTGCAGTGGGGTGGAGCTTCGTCTGCTTCCCTTCTTGAACGGGTTCAGAGGAAGGCCAGCTGGCTGATCGACGATTCTTCACTAACATATGCTTTGCAGTCACTACTCCGTCGTCAGGACTTTGCTTTGCCACCCTTTCCTAGCGTTATTACTTTGGTTTTCGTTTTTCGGAACTTGTCTCAGCAGATCCTTTTCCTGTAACCTTTTCTCGGTCTTCTCGCACACAGACAGTTACTCACCCTGATCAGGTTTCTGCTGCTCGGTTTTGTAATTCTCTATTTCAGTCTTTTTTTCCCCCTGGATTTCTAAACTGTGAAACACTCACCTTCCGTATTCCCCCTTCCACCTATAATCCCTGACTTTTTAGGAACAGGATCGACAAACTGGTTCTTACGTGAATGTTCAATTCACTCCCCCATTAGAGTATCCCTTCGGACCATGGGGTTTACCCCTTCACTATATTTCGCTCTGTGTAAAAAAGGCAGTTTGCATCATCACTCCTTTGATTGGAAGGTGTATGGCTTACAGTTTCCATGCTGATGGAGTCGTTTATGTAGTGGCCTTAGGCTTGCTGTGCCTGAACGAACACGTTTGAGACTGCAATCGGGAGTTTTTTGGTCTTAATTCTTATTCATTCTTGTCTCACTTTGCAAGCCTGTAATGCCTTGTTTAGACCATCTAAACCAAATTAGCTCTATATTCCGAGTTTGTTAATCTCAAATTATAACTAGCAACCTCTCCAAGCAGCTTAGCAGAAAAATCCAACGGTTTTTCTGTCATAGATCATTATCATTCTACCTTAAGGTCAAGAAAGTTCGATATAAATATGATCGAAATCTGTTCTTATGCTAAAATAGATATTCAGAGGTGAAATTTCGATTTTATCCCTCCTCCACGTTTCTTCCTGAACATTGTTTTCTTCAAAGTTGTCAAGCTGATGACTTTCCATTTTTCTCAAATCTCATCTTCCCTCGAAATTCGGCATTAGGTTTCTTGATGACTCACTTAGCTAGAAATGAAAAATTTCTGACATAAGTCTAAACTCAACTCAACTGGGAGCTGCGAATATTTGGTCAAACAAGCATAGCAAATTTTAAAGGCGCATAGAAACTTTGTATATCCACAGGCGGCGGATGTTATTATCTATTCAGTGAGATACATTAACCCGCAGTTACAATGAGGAGACAGAGGAATGGTGCATAAGACGTCGTTTCCCGTATTTGAAAAAATTGTAACGCTTTGGCTTGTTCTGATTCCGTAAATGTGGAATTTTGCTGGTACCCTGTTAAAGGTAGATTCTTTCTATTTTTTCCACTTCAGGTTGATCACACTTGTTTTGAAGAGCGATTTTCTAGTGCATAGTCCATATAGAGATCCTGGTGGGGGAACGGATAATACGGTTGGATCTTATTGGTAAACTGACGAAAGCTGCCGATATTCAAAGTGTTTCCGGAACGGTATCTCGGTATATCCCGGGTGCAAATAAGACTAACAACTTGCTTTCCGTTTATCTTTCAAAGGGAAAAAAAGTCCTACAGGGATAAAGGAAAAATTTCTAGATGTTATTTGGAAAACTAATTCGATAAATTAAGGTTATTTGAAGCTTTCTGATAGACCCAACACAATTCGAAGGAACGTGAGGTGCTGCTGAGCAATCGCTTGCTCACTCTGCCTCGAATCAGATTAGATGTGCTCCGAAGATTCTGCATTAACGTGGATTGTATAACTTTTTGGGGCTTCCAGGAATCGCTACACACGGTGCTGTTTTGCGGAATGCTTGGAAATGCCCGCAAGAGTGATGCACTAGATCTGTTTCTGTTATCGGCATTTGTTTGTCAGAAGGGATTTATGCATCTGTTGGCATGCACCACTGGTGCTAACATTGATATACATCAGTCTGACTATGACCGCAAGCTCATTTGCATCTACCATACTCTGCGTTCATAAGCATGAGCTGTACTCGCTGGATGAATGACGGTTATGCTCCACAGAAAATTAACTAGGTCACGAATTGTTACTTGGGATGATCAGTTGAGTGATGCGATATCCAGTAGTGAAAAAGTTCGATTTTGATGCACTCGACAGACCAGTATTTGTTATTGGGACAATTCGCGAAAAAAATGAAGTGGCAATTTTCGTTTGTAAAAAAACCGAATTAGCGATTGGGAAGTGCAATAATCCATTGTGTATGCCAGACGGTATTAGAAATATCGTTTTCACCCACTCCTAATGTATGTTGAAACTTGACAATGAGTCACCATAGTTTGGTCACAATCTTCCTTAGATCAGATTAAAATAGGCCTAGTAATCACAAAAAATTGTCCACTCAGAACAACATACTGCTTGAAACATCCTTAGTGAAAATTAGTCAATAGGTGCAATGTGGTTTACTTTTGAACATCGAAATGCGCACTCAAGGCATACTTCAAGTCAAAGTCTACCGAATTTAGACTTACAATTTTAGTCATCCACAGAGTGATTGGTTGTAGTTCTTGTGAGTTATGAAAGACGCCATCTTCAGCATAAATTGGTTTCCAGATACTTTTAATCGGGCTTAAGTCGGCACTGTGTGGTGGCCGATTCGTTACATTAGTACTATGATTTGAAAGCTGTCTAGGTGTGTGGTGCGGCATCAAGTCATCAATCGGAAGCATGCCGACTAATATAGTAATGTGGGCGGAGCGGACTGTCTTCCTTTAGGTTGTCTTGTTAGAAAAGCACTAATGCAGACTGAGCTTTTGGGATTATTGGTTGTAAGTAGTTCGTGAAGACGGTAATTTTAGGACCAGCTATCCGCTTAATTTTAGAGGGCAATACCATCTTGGTTTTTGCGTGTGCGAACATCGTTTCTCTTATCTTTTGCTTCCTTTAGTAATGAAATAATGTACATCATTTTAAGGAAGGGTTTACTGCTGTCAGAGGGCTCCCGACTGGGAAAATTGACCGTCAGTGGGAGGATCCGAACCCGCACCCTTCACGTCCAAACACCACGACCTTAGCCGCTTGACCGCCGTCGGAGAAACCGTCACCATCCCAATTCCCGGGGTTTCGGCCCGATGTTCGCAAATAGCTCCAGCAATGCGTCAGTTCATCAGGGACCTACAACTTAAATTTCTTCATCAGTTAGGGTTGATCGACTCTGGTCCTCACTAGAGATATTTTGGGTCATCGAGTTGTTCCTATCTTGGGGATGCAGAATGTCTCATTTGTTATTCTTCCTGGGCAGTGGTATTCAACCCGTGCAATTGTCAAAACCTTGGGATCATTTCTAGCATCTAAATTTCATTTCTTTCATGACGTACAAATACTCATCATTAATTGAATTGGTTGTATGAATGTTTCGACCACCATAAACGGGACTGTTTGTCTTAAGATCTAGTTATTATTGCCGTTAGCTCTAGCGGCTTCAGTTGGCCATGTCGGTTCTCATTACTTCCCACCCGGCCTAACACCGCAAGCGAGAACGATCAAAATGGCCACCGGCCAGCCAATGCAGCTATTTTGTTTATTTGTCATATGGGTCCGTACAAGATAGGGCTTATTGACTGATTGGCGCGCGTATCTCGAGTACATTGTCTCTTCTTTGATCTCCACTTCTTACTCCACCATCGTTCGCCTCTGACCTTGCCACAAGTCAGACCACTTTTTCCTTGTACCAGAATTAGGGTAAATACTTGGCTCCCCATATCGCTTCCTGGTAGGGAGTCGCTCAAGTCTTAAGCACGAGTCATTCATCTGAGTTCAGGCATGATCCGTCTTCATTGTCACATGGCCCATAGGACCGAAACAAAGTAGCTTTGCAATTTCGGTACCAACTAGTAACATGACTTTACACTATCTAAAGCGTTTCTAAAACCATTCAACGTTGATTTTTGCGGGCACTCGATTCCTGATCTTGTCATAAAAATTGACTGCAGGACCAATGTAGTTTTCTGTTTTGTCATCGTGCAATGTGCTTCAGCGACATAGAAGTTGTAGAAGAAACGGGAATTTTATAAGCATCGTGATCATTGTATTTCCGTGAGTCACTGTGCTCCAGTAGGGTAAGCGAATTTGCAATAAAGTACAAACACATCTAATCGGACTGTGAGATTTATTCCAAATCGTGTGGTTGCATCTTTTCCAGTGAGCGCTGCAGTCAGAGTTATTTTGATGGCATCTTCAACTGGCAACTTTCCACTCTCCCTCAATACCTTTATAGGTAATTCGTTGTTTCCATGTTTGATTTGTTTTGGTCCTACAGGAAAGTGCGAATTATCATTTATAATTGAACGCTTTGCAATCGCCGCCACTAAAGATCCTGAAATATGATGCGGAATTCCTCGCAAACTATCTAGTACTGTTGAGTTCATGAACTTTTGTTGACTTACCCCCGAGGATGTATTCGGAAGAAATTGTCAGCCTTATCTTTTTGCCACCAATGGTGTTTGTGATGCATGTTGCTCGGTTGATTTGCTGAATAGTTTTATTGTGATAAGGTTCTCACAATGCATAAATTGGCTTGCTCATCTCCTACGACTGACATTTGCCACAGGCGTTGGGTGTCGTGGATGTATCTGAGGATGATTAGGAAAACAGTCTCAACGGTTCCAATGTTTGATAACATGGTCGGCAGTATCCCCTGAAATGTAGCGCCAAATTCGAATTAGTGGTACTCTTGAATCTAATCGCTCCACGACTTTGCGCTACTCATGAGTAAGCGCAGAAGTGTTTATGAATGAGCACTGAGAACACGTACTGTGGAATGACAAAATTTCGTGTTGCTCTTTCCAGCGGTTTGCGGCAAACTGCCTTCAACAATCTTCAGCTTCAAGCGGGACTGATCAGTGAAGTGGGTAAAATATTTTCTGCTCCGGATGTAACACTCAGTACTTCACATTTCGGATGAAAGGTATGATTTACAATGACCGGAGGAGTTCTGCGAGAGGGTTTAGCCAGTATGCCTATGGATGAAATATGTTCCTCTTTGGGATGAACGGTATGTTGGAAAATTTGTAACGAAACTGAAAGATCTAGCATCCATTTATCCCTTAGCGAAGCAATCAAATTTCTTAATTCATCAATCCTGTTATTAACGCTATACCATTCACAATAAGGAAGACAGCACTTGGTGTATCATTTTTTTGATACATTCCTTACATCGTTCGATCCACATATTTACAAAGAAACAGCTGATTTGACTTTCTGAATCCGTGAGGCAGAGGAATCGCTTTCTACCACCTTTTAGTTTAGTCTTCCTATCGTTTCTCTGTCGGGGAGGAACTATTGAGGTGGTATTCACGAAGTATTCAGGTCCAGAGTGTTCAGACTGTCCTTGAAAATCATAGCCTCATTTGTTCGTGATGCTGATTAATGACAGGTCTTCAGAATCCTTGATGTTGACCGCCGGTACCAAAAGTATCTTTGCTACAATGAAAAATAAGCTGGTGAGCACATAATCATACGCTTGTTTCCAATTGATAAAACGGTGCAAGAATAAGTTTGAGGCTTTCGTCAAATGCACAAATACTAGGGATTATTCAGAGTGGAGTTTCATAAAATAAATCCAGTAGATGAATTAACCGCTTTTGATAAGTGCTATTCTGGCGTAAGGTTTTAAGGGCGAAAATGTGCCCGGGAGAATGTTTCTTCTCACAGCCTTTGTAAATATGTTTGTGCATGGGTTGGTGCTCATAGGATACACTGCGATCAAATTCGAACACACTCAAGTGTGTGTGTGTGTGTGTGTGTGGTCTCTGCTTCGATGGATTTAGGGTAAGTAGCAATTAAAGATTCTAGCTGAGATGAGTCTGTGTATGTAGGCCTGTGCGCGATTGCCTGAGTCAATGTGGAGTGAGGAAAGCTGTGATGATTGCACATTAAAGGCATAAAGTAAAACTTAGATACACCACGGAAAATCTTAACTTCAATGTGCAAAGGGTGTGTGTGTGTGTGTGTGTAAACACTACCGACACAAGATCGAACTAACGTCGATCGGTGATCAAATGAGTTGATGTTTGATGACATCTCAGCTTTGAGATTAGGCGACATAACATGAAACGTACAGTGATTACTAACTTATTTGCCAGAAGATAAATGTGGAATTAATAAGATATAAGGACCGGTAGTAAAGAAGTGAAATGCACTTTTCATTTTGAAAATAAAGACGACAATCTCATTCTATTCCAAGAAAAAATGCGAACTTCATGTGGAGAATTTAACACTGCAAATTGTGCTTCAACGGAGGCCTGTTTACAACAGCAGGATCAGAAATGGATGGAATGGGATTACTGCTTTTATCTTTTACTTCCTTTATTAATGAAGCAACAATGTACACCACTTTTGATGCAGGGAGCCGCGGCCAGTAGAGGGCTGCCAAGTGAGGAAGTTGACCTTATCCACTGGGCCACCACCGGCCAAAGGGCTTGTCTCGTTCAGCGTCAAACAGTAGGACAGGCCTCACTGACCGCTGCCTTTGCTTCAGAGTTACATGTTCGTATAAAAAGAGTGAATATTCAAGGGAAACAGAGTGGACCTACACAGTCGGGAGAAGATAAGGATGGTGCAGTAGCCAAAACACAACACAGTCTTACTATACAAACATACTTTTTCAGCCATTATCATTCTATTGGAAATGTCAACCTGATCGCCCCTGTTCATGGTTCACTGCCATATCCTCCAGTGTCTCCAGCCAGCTTGTTCTCGAGTCTTTCGGATCTCAGCCACGAATAAGTGAGACACCTACTTTAGCTGAATTTGTTGTGTATTTTCTCATTCCACGGATTTATCTGGCGCCCACTAATTATTCTGCTAACCAAAGAAGAATGACCTACGATTCGGCAAGTACCAGAATATATCCAGTGATTCCATGAAAGTTCCCGCAGGCTACTTTCGTGTACCTGTCTTTTTGATAAATGAGCGTTAACTATGCAACGGAGGCTACAAAATATGTAGACAACAAGTTGCTAGTTAATAGCCAAGAATGGTTATCCAATAATTGCGAGTATCTAAACTGGAGTATAGTGAACCTGCGTGTTTCAACAACCAATCACGAGGACAACTGGAGAATTAGCAAGCAATCTAAAGTTGCACTTGGTTCTCCTGACTGACGCCGGGAGTATCGGGAAGTAACTTTGAGACAGAAATTCGACAAGAAATACCTGTTTGTCTAGTGTTCATTAGAAGTATAGAAGACTGATGACTTACGGCGGCTTACTACCAATGTTATATTTAGTAATTGCCGTCGAAAACTGCCTAACTGAATGTAATCAATCGCAGAAGTTTACACGCTAGCCAAACTGATTTATGAATAGCGCCTATTTTCCGCTGAGCTGAACATAAAATCAAAGCTTCTGGATATGCGTAATAGGATAGTGAATAATGGCACACTGCCCACGTACAATCATGCGGCCCCTGTAAAATAAATGCGTATGCCACAGTGAAATATCAGTATGCAGTTTCTGAGGAGACCAGCTCGCAATTGTCAGTTTCTGTTTGTTTTCTAGTTGGTCGACTGCCGAACATATCATAGAAAGGAAGAATGGGAGTTTCGTTCTGACATGCCGTTAGAAGACAAAATTGGCAAAGTAGAAACAGCTTAGAAGATAATCTCCACGAGATACACCAACACGGTTCACAATTTTCTATTTTTGCGCTTAATGGCCATAAGAACTATTTTGGAAGAGTATCAGTATCCATTGATATCAGAAACGGGCGTAAAATCACAAGGGATTCCGAAAAACTTTCTCAAATTTCTGTGAACAGGGGCTTGTAAGATAGGACTTGAACATCGAGCGTCCTTCCCATTTCAAAGGAAGTCCAATCTAGTTACCTTATTTCCAAGTTAATTCACAGTCTTACTGAAGATGACTATGGTCAGAGAACTAAATTTTATGGCTCTTACTCAGAAAGTTGAACAAGACTTGGAACCGGACCATCGAGCATGACACCACTTTCATCGAACTCGACCTTTGTGTACTTCCTTTTACCAGGGTACGTCAGGTATCGTTTGTGCAGAACAGCACTGAGAAGGAAGAGAACGTGCTAGAAACCAATGAAAATGGCAAAAAGATGTTCTCTCTCCAAGCGGTTATCTTGTGTGCCTGAACACTTTCGATGCTTGCCTGGTTTTATCCGTCCATACACAAACTTTTCCATCTCAATGATTAATGTAATAAACCTCCAATTTCTGAATACATTTATCAAGAGATGTGATGTTCGTGTATGTTCCTAATAAAAATTCAAACTCGATTCCAGTCAAACGCGTGGATTTTGGAACAGGATTCACTCGTATAAATAGATGCACATTTGTGTAACTTAAACCGAATTGAAACGTAATTAGCGATGCAAATTTACATCAACGAAACCGGTCGATCGGCATTCTCCAGCCGCAAGCATGCAACACTTACAAGACCACTCAATGGGTTTAATATATTTGGTTTGTATATCCACGATTCGATTTGTCGTCCAAAAAAAACAATTGTTTTCACCAAGTAATTCATGTGCAAATGCTTTGTAAATGTAGCCTTTTGAAATGATCCCATGATGTGCTGAAAATAGTGGAACTTTTAAATCGACACTGAATTCATACCATAATTGCCGCTAGTTATTTCAGACTTCATAGATTTGTAGTTCTATTTGGCAGTTGCTGTTGCCAGATCGGCCCCAGGATGTTCATTGTGAAGGACGTTGGGAAGTCAATCCGATAAGTTCTCAGCTTATGGGGGCTTTTGGGAAAAATTCTGCTGTCTACTTGCTAACAGTTATCCATGCTGTAATTACCTTAACCAGATATAAATAACGTTCACATGAAATCTCGGATACAGATTTTTTTTAACTTTTTATTGAGCTAAAATCTTTCGTAACTTCGTTTGGTTTATGGCTTGGAAAGTTCTTTAATATTGTGGATAAGAAAAATGCTTTGGTGAGCTATTTCGGACTTCCGGTTGACAAACCGGTATTATGAAATAATTCATCATGTGATATGATCGCTCAACTGAGCACAAGGAAACCATGGAAGCACTGTACAGCTGTTTCATCCTTGTTAGGAATCATCAGCAGTGCATATCCACCGCGCCAAGTAATCAAGCCATGTAGGTCATATCCAAAGCCTTCGTCGTACTTAGGCTACCTGCAGCGAAGTAATCCATCAGTAGGGGGCGGTCGCTTGAGCCAGTGGACAGTAACCGTGCAAACCGGTATTACTTTACTTTCATCCACTTTCGCCCTCACAGGGTCGGACTCAAATTGATTGCGTTGCAATCGGTCACCGGTAGCATGGATCAATCGGAGACTGTCGATCATTTTTGTCCATACCTGTGAACTGAGGTCGTGCTTTTGGTTCGTGGTCGTTTTTCCTTTGGCCACAGCCACATGAAAACCACGCGTTCTGCACAGCTGATTCTAAGCGATAATCGCCGACTTCAGTTCCAGTCGGAGCTCTAAACCCGATCATCGGCACATCGTAATGCCGAGGATCCGAGCGGACACTGGGGTAAATCAAAGAAGTTCTGAGCTTAACGGCGAGTGCCGCACTGGACAACAGGTCCTCTGGAGCAATAAATATCCTTGAGTTCACTTCGACGCTCGCAGATTTGTCCCTACAGATGCCGCACACAATGAAATTAAGGAATGTCCGCGAACATTAGTGGATGGGGAAAAGTTGGAAAATGACATTTTACATTTAACAGCAGTATTTCCAACATTAACCGACTGACTAGGCATTATGATCCACAAAAGCGTGAGGGAAGTGATTAGGGAATCTAATGGATCACTAAATCACCCTCAGAACCATCAGGCGGAGTTCTAGGCCGAGCATTTTAATTGTCCCGCAGCCACAGTGGGCATTTCACTTATGCCTTCAATTGGGCCAATACACATAGACACCAGTCCTCCATCAAAAATGGAGATGATCAGAGAGATAGGTTTCCTTAAAGGCATAAGGTCGCTGGATCAAATTAGCTCTCTCCTTCCGTCTTCAAGAACGGCAGCGAAGTGTCAGCATCGGAGTTGATAAAAGTCCTGGGATCAATCACAGCAAGGGACTAGATTCAAGATGGTATCAATCAACGATTGTGCCGATCTGCAAGAAACATGCTCAATGTTCTTGTGAAAATCACGGCGGAATTTATTTGGCAAGCATTACACCCAAAGTGCTAGAGAATATTGTCCTTCTTGGATTACCTAACACTCACTAATGTCGTGTGCGTATATATTAAGCCAATTTCCGATCCATCCGTGATTGTACTGACCAAATATTCACTCTGACAAGTCGCAGAAAAAACATTTGTAGCTTCTGTAGGTCCTAGATGTCTGTCTTTCTTGGACTGAAAGCGGAGCTCTGTCTAGTCTATAATTCTGTGCAATTCTGTAGCGTTATCTTCCACTGGGAGAGAGAAATTCTTTCCACTTTTCCAGTCTTTGTATGTGGACCGTCGTAACGTGTCTCTTGTCCGCGGCATTTTCACCCGAGTTCACCACCAGCAAAGTGGCGTTTGTCTTGCTTACTCCTCTTTCAACTTCTCTTTACATCTTTGCAACTGAGATGATGATAGAAATCACCCTATCCTTATGTGAGAATAGCGGCATTGATATTTACTCTGACGGAAAACTGTCTGACTTTGAATATGCAGGCGGTGCTGAACTACTGAGTGAGAACCCAAGTAAGTTGCAGCTTTTTCTCGAGCTGATAAATTTTGGTGTAGATATGTTTGGTGTACATTTGAACCTTTGGTGTGAAAAATTATTTTCAAGACTGGACTTGCTCGAAGCCGAACCTCGTTCTTGAGGGGGCTACGTAGGTGTGGTGCATAGATTTGGTTATTTGGTTAGTTGTATCTTATCTGATGGTCGTATAACAGATGAAGTACCTTCGCGGACACAGAAGGCCCGATTGGCGTTTGCTAATTTGAAGGACTTGTTACTTCGGCGTGACATCCGGTTATCGATCAAAGGTCGAGTATACACAACAGCATTGAGGTAGTGCTCTCCTTCTCAAAAACATGATTTTTAAGGGCAAAAGATATGCTGTGACTTCCGGAATTTGAGCACTTTTGTGTTCTTAATGAGGGTAGAATATAATGGGAGAATTTTGCAAGCAACTCAGAAATTAGGCTTAAGGTAGTGCGCCTCAGTGCTCAATCTTCAAAACAGGCGCCGAGTCAGAGTCGTTTAGGATGGTTGGGAAATGTTTTACGCATGCCCACATAACAACTGCTTAGTTGTGAGCTGTTCCCCGAAGCAGGTAACGGTTGGATGACATATCTAGGTAACATTTAGGTGACATGGGAAAAGGTGTAAAAACTTTAACTGGTGGACTGACTCGTGTCCACGGATCCCTTCAAGCAATCTTCGGAGACAGTTGGTAAAATTCCGCAGGCAGTGGTGCTCTTGAACGCTAGGTCTTCCTCTTCCGTCTAATTTTTCAACTTGCTATTTTGTCATCTTTCATTGCTTCTGTACTCTCTTCCTACTTTTAGTTGGTGGTTCTGTGGAGGAGCAACCATAACCAGAGCATTTTGTTGCGAGGGTACTGGGTGTAAAACCGAACCACCAACACATTTGACAATCGATTAACCTCAAGTGGTATATTTTGGTGAGATCGACCACCACAAGATTACTCATGATTTGCTCGGAGTGGTTGGGTACAAGTTTAGTACCAGTTTTTTTGACATCATGGTCTGTGGTAAGCTCGAACAGAGAAGCGTCGTGCAAAGAAAACGTAGAGGGAGGGTGATCTAGAGTGAAGTAGAAAAACGGTCTTACCACTTGCTAGTGTTTACCCAGACTTTTAAGTACATGCAAAGGGGCACCAGCTAACTTTAATACGAACAAAATTTCGGGAAGAGAGGAAACCGGTAAAGCTGGGAGTATTTTTCATGAGAAAAATGTTTTAATTTAAAAAAGGCTAGGAAAGTTATCTTTTTTGATAGATGACGCGCGGAAGGCCATCAGGCGATGGGAAAAAGAGGAGTCGAATAAAAGACCAGGTGCGACGAATGTACGTTGGATATTGTGGATCTGAAGTAGTACGAATACAACAATAAACCAAATTGTGAAACATGGCAGAACGTGAAAGATGACGGATACCACATCTCATGAAGTAAATACAACCAAAAAGTATCGCAGAATCGAAGTAGTTCGAGAAAGCTGATGGCATAGAAAATTGTTCGAAAACATCCACTTTCCTCCGGCTTATCAATGACACTGCAGATCCCCTCCGCCAGAAACCGTGAACCTCTTTTGAAGAGCGTGGATGCCGGTGTGAGGAAGGAGAGTCATGCAACGAAAGATCATGACATGAACATGTGCTGCCTAATAGTATGTGGACCCTCTGCAGGGCGCTGATGGGAAGAGTCATTGGGGAGAACCGCAGCATGAATACTGAAGTTAAATCAGTGTCGTTGGCAGTGGTTGCTAAAATAGTCTTTCAATTAATACCACGCTGATATGATTCCGACGTCAAGAAGTCGCAGAAGACCGAAACCCTTTTTACGGTAAAGGTTAAAAATAAATGGAGCGGTCCAGAAAACCGCCAGTGGAGCCTAAGTCTCAGAGGATTTCATGGGATCAACGAACGAGCCACCCAAGCGAGTCCCGTGAAAACGAGTGGGCAAGAGTAGGTGCAATAACTGCAACAAATGTGATGTTTGGTTAACATCAAAGTGAAATTATTACCATGTGCGTCCAATATGTAAATATGAGATTTGCCATTGTATATAGTCGCGAAATCGTATTACACCAACAATCTTTTGACGGGAATCGTCATTCAGAGATGGGTTCGTAGTAGTTCGCTGTTGCTCAGAATAGGACGTAGTGTTCCCATTCGACAACATAGCAATGCCAGCAGGTCGCTCATCTAATCTTGAGGTGGTAGCCTTATTCGAACTCACAACAGACGGAAGTGTTTTCAGGTTCAGACGGAAATGTCGTCAGAAGTTCGTAAAGGATTAACGTCGTGCAATGCATTGAAAGGCACTACACTATCATGAACAAGTGCAATTTCGAGACGATCGATGTCAAAAACAGTGTTGCAGCCTAGTCGATCCAACTGGAATGTATTATCTTGACGGGGGATCCTAAGAAGTGGGTTCTCATAAGATTGATGTAGTGATTTGCGTGCCAAAGAAACGGATACATATATGTAAATAGGCTTCACGTTCGGCTGCAACGATTATCTGCCGTCGCTGTAAGCACGTGCCCGCGCAGCCAATGAACCACTTATTGTTGTCATAAAAATTCCCTAAGCAGTTGTAATGTCATGCCGAAAACATTTTGCGGTGGAACATTAAATATTTGCCTCTAAACAACTACCCCCACCCAGCAGAACTGGCGACAAGTTTTCACACCTCTTGATGCCGGATGGTAAACGGCCGTACGGATCCGCCTCGGACCTAGCATATCGGTAGTCGAAAAGAATCAATTTGTCTTGAACTGTTACCGTCGGGCAGTATCGAGAACAATAGTCCAACCGTAGTTATCCATCTTTCTACAAAATATCGAGCCTCTGATTCGGCCATGACAAAAGAAATAAGAATGGCTTCGGGCCGTCTACTAAAGCTTTGGCAACACAGCAGTAAATATATATGCCATTCTGCTGGCTTCAAAGGGTCAACACTATCGAGATGGATGTGTTTAAAGCGAGCTTCAGGCGCAGCAGAAGTGACGACAGACGAAATTGCGTAGCTGTGCCCATTAGATCGTTGACACTAAGAATTGTTTTTCTCACATATAAACATCTTTGCTCATGAGAGACGAGAAATGTGGAGCAGCAACTAGTCGTGGATTAGTTGCGATACCTGCATCAAATACGAGACGCCTTTAAGCAAAAGACATTACTGGTCGAGCCACACCAGTGAATGTACCGCAAAGTACCGTAAAACCATGCGTATCCACTGGAACTTGACGACATTGTAGCAAGGACGACTGAGCTGCTTCCGCACATCAATTGTGCACCTTGATTGCTGTCATAGCGGAAAGGTTAGAAATATGCTCCAGAATTAAACTACTAACGTGGTAATCCATCTGTAGTACTGTTCACCTCATGCTTGACTTAGGTCAGGCGTGGACTGGGAAATACGACCTACATGAAGTAATTCACCATATAATATTAACGCTCAGCTCGCCGTTAAGAAACCATGGAAGTACTGTATAGCTGTTTCATCCTTACTAGCAACGACCAGCAGTGCATATCCACCCTGCCCGAACTGGGTCGCTAACCCAGGATGAACGCTTTTGGGTCACACGCCTTAGCCATTACGCTACCGGGCAGGCTCTGAACGGTTTGTTGAACTTTACCACATAAAGTAACATTTATCCGTCACTGTTTTGCACGATCACGGGTTGTTAGCGGACGGCAATCAATCTCCACTGATAGATGATTTTCCTAAGTGGATGGTTTCTCACGGATATTAAGGATAAAGTTTAGATTGCAATGCATTCGGAAGAGGTTAGCAGTCGGTGAAAAAGATGAGAGAGGACCCCCAAAACAGCTTGCTAAAAATGCCTAACGACGTTTTGTCTGCCAGCTGTTCCCGGCCAAACTATGTTTCATTTACTTTATATTAAGATCTCATTTAAAAAATCATGGTGGTTGCTAAATCCCGGAAGCCAGTTGCTGCAAGACTACTTCGATGACAAAATCGGGAGCAGCCATCGCTACGCCAAGTATAGAGGACTGGTCCAGATGTCTAATGGAGCAATCTGAGATAATGCCGATATAATCTCTGGAAATATTACTCATGTCACATTTAATTGTTAACTTTCTTAGATTAGTACGAGCGAGGCGGATTACTAAAATCAGGCGTTCAGCTGCATGGATTATGAAGCGATGGTAAAAGTCACTTGCTCCCCAAAACACCTTCAGCTGTTTGATTGAGAATAGCACTGCACAGTCGAGGTATTGATTTCCTCTCAAGTGGTCTTATGACACTGGCACGCCACTTCCATCCGGCCGAGTTCATACCATCATTCAGTGAGCTGGTATACTTTAGATCACCGAAGTCAGATGTTAGATGTGTTTATCCGTGGTTGACAATACAACTGGTAAATCATCGTAAGCCTCTGGAAAGTCTGACTAGCAATGCGCAACTCGAAAAGCACATGTGGAAATTTAAGTAGATGAAAACAGCAGTGACCGCGGCTTCCTTGACGTTTTCGGTGGGTTCTAGGATCCGCCGGTAGGTCTGTACCAAATGGATTTTCAAAAACATGGCCGAATCTTAAAGTAAAGCCGTAATATCCTAGATAAGGAGTCTCAAGGGCTCATGAAAACGGGTAACTGCGTGATGTGCATGATAGTTGCCCCATGGTTGCTAGCTTAAGCTGTCTTCCTTTACGATCTTGTGTAGCCGCGAAGTACATAGATTACGAGAAGGAAGAACAACAACATTAGCAAGTAGAGTGTTAATTATACCCGTAAACCTGATGATTCCTAGTTCTTTTTCCTTCACTGCAGTCTGTAAGGAAACCTGATTAGCTGACTATTTCATGGTTCTATTTTTTGGATCATTATCTACTCAAACTTACATAGTTTACTTCTCTGTTTCACTGAAACTTTGGAATTACCTCGTACAGAACAGCTAACAAGATCTGGTCCGTTTGAAATAATTCCACCACAACGTTCATTAAAAACCGTAGAGAACTAGAGAATGTACCAAAAATTGTAAACTTAAACAAACAAACCGTTTCCTGTAATTAGATGAAGACCATATACAATAAAAATGAAATGAGCAAGAAAGTCAGCTGCTCCTTTGATTATTTGATAAAAAGTGACCAGCTGCATTGAGGTGAAACTAGTCAGATTGTACATTTCTCTTCCGCTAGAGATATGGGTTGCTGTTACCCATTACTTCTAAGTAGAAAATTCGCCGGCATATTTCCATCCAAAATGGTCGCCAAGGGTCTGATCAAAGACGTTAATTATGGTATCATAAACTACCTGGTGGTTTGATGTTATTACTCCCGAACAAATATTTAGTGAAAGTTAGCGGTTGAATTTATAAATAGTAAATCAAATAGAGTAGATGATGGTTTTAAGCATGTGATCTGAGATAAATCTTTTCTTCTATAAAAACTCATTGAATCCGTCGCTTTTATTAAAATCACAAACTGTTTTGTTTTCAAAATATCTTTCTAAAAGGACTTGTAGGAAGTTGCCTATTTTCGGCAGTACTACGTAAAAGCATCTTTCTCAAAAACGACTGTGTGAGCTACGAAGAAAATACGAATTACCGAATTATGATTTCATCTAACCTGGTGGAAATTATCATCCGTTTATGCAGTACCGAATCTCGATGTCTGATGTACGCCGTCGACAGGAAATTTGATTCAAACGGTGAATGAACTTTCACTCGGGGCCAGACTGTGCAGCAGGAACGCTCGCCAAACTGTAGATTGCAGTTAGATGTTGAACAATGAGATAAACAAAATTACTATAAGTGGGTTTCATTCCAGATCGGTACTGAATAGATACTGATTTCTTACAAAAAATGAATGGAACACGGATCAGTTTTGAGGACACTCTTGGCCACTCCAGGCGTTGCGTCGCATAATGAGTTGGATAATTCTGATGTTCTATTTATATCACTTTCTGTGACCTGTGAGTGGTGATAATTTTTATGGGGTTCCGATAGTATTCAAATTGGGCAACAATACAACTTCTAACACTATTTATTCCGGATGCTTTCCGTTTTTATCGCAACAAGGATAAGTTAACGGTAATTCACCAATATATGGTCTGGTTCTGATTATGATTGGAAGATACATAAATATTACCTGTTTGAACATCAGTGTGTCCTCAGTCTTGCTCGACTATAGTTTGGGTGAAGAACAGGGAATCAAGACCTAGCAATTAGCTTCTGAAGCACGAGATGAATAGAGCTAGGTTACATTTTAGTGCCTGAAGATGACCGGTAATAACATCCGGCCATGGAGAGGTGCCCAACAAAATTCATTGCAATTATATGTTTTTATCTTCTATCTTTTAACTCCTTCATTGATGAAAAGACGAGATATATCACTTTCAGGAATGGCCAGGGGATCTGGGGCCGCCAACCGAAGCAGTTGACTGGCAATGAGGAGAACCCACGACCTTCGGGTTGAAACTCCGCGATGTTGACCGCTTGACTACCACCGGTTCGGATATAACAGATTAGTACTCTAGGCGGCTGGAAATATTAGGAGATAGGTCTGAATGTTATGGTGGCCAGCGTAGTCCCTCTCGGACTGATTGTCTTGTCTGCATCTTACTTTTAAATGCTTCTGCATGTTCAAATGTAAATTAGGATGGCAGATTAACGAAGTTGGTCATCGAATTAACTTCAAACGAAAGAAAGACAATCAAGACAATCAATCTGCTTGTCAAATTCCATTTCCCATCCCGAATAAATACAATATTGTCAAAAAAAAGAAATCGTACTGTCCAAATCACTCTGATTTCCCATAGCATTGCGATGTTTCAAGATAGAAAGGAAGAAGAAAAACAAAAGTAAAGATAAACCAATTTTATCTTTTGATACCTAAGTACGAATCTGAGACTCGATGCACTGATTTTTTTTCTGTCTCATTCTCTGAATTTTTCCGTCATGTTTGGCGTCAGTCGTGGACTTTATAGCCTTTTATTGTGTTAGGAGTTTGGACTATGCTACCTGTGAACAAGTTTGGGTCGTTCACACAGTGGGGCATCAACAAAGCTGTGATGAATATAAAAACGAATGAAAGTGCTTTTAAGCTTGTTCGATTCAATCATTATTTTGGATGCAATCTGCTAGTAAACGACTGGGGAGAGATCCCATAGCCACTCCAAATGGCCGGTGAATACTTTGTTAGGACATAAGTTATGCTTTGTGTGTGCGCTTTAATCGAACGTTCTGCAGTACCTTGATCGTCAGTCCTACTTGTCTCGGTTTACGTCAGGCAAGCGATGATGAATTCGGTATTTTTTCTAAGCATAATGTCTATAAATAAGGGTGTGACATCAATGAGAATATACTATTTAGTCGTAGCATTTATGTCTTCTATGGATTCCACAGACTAAAACGTATGCTGAAGGCTATGCACACATACATTCTTTCGTATTATCCCAAGAATCCTTGGCAACGTTCTCGATGCCGTGTGCTACACAGACATGATCGTCGATAAAATCGGACGGATGGGCTCGCCATCTTCGTGAATTTTTGGTCGGTCATATTTCTTAGGGACACCAGGACCGAAAAGCTTAATCTCTTTGTTAACTGAGATTCCGATCAGCGAATTGCAATATGCTCATTCAAACAGTTTCCTGCAATCCATAGTAGAACAAAACTTAGTCTACTGATTGGTCAATGTGATTCAAAATATATGCACGGAATATGTAACGGATGGTAAACTTTTCCTCCTTGATTTGATTCGACAGAACAGTTATTCTGAACCCTCATCTGACAGAATAATGGCAACTTGCAAGGCAAATTAGGGAACTGATGATAGAAAAGTCAGTGTACAATAAATTCTCCCTTAGAGGGAATATCTCAGTGGGTGTCACACATCCTGAAACACTTGACAATGTCAACAAGACATTCTATACAACGGAAATTTGAATCTTGTTTACCTAAGTACCACTCCAAGACCGAAAGATAACATGCCAGATTCGATGGCCTCAGCTTCCATGTGTCCGTTTATCTATTCCTGTAAAATTGTTTATTCCGATCAAACAGCCCATTTGAACGTGGTCGCTGGCGCTAGAGCGACCGGAAGCCTTATGTGAGCTTTGTTCGCATCTAATTGATTCAAACAACTCTGAGTGTAAGTGAGGTGTTTAGACCGATTGATTAGGTTCGAATTAGGCCTTCATGACTGATGAATGGTTTGGGTCCTGTCTAAAAGCCCAGGTTGTGAGCATTTGCCTTAAGACTTCGTGGTTCTGTTTCAAAAAGTAGATCGTGCAAACCTTGGATCCAATTAGATTTAGTTACTATTCCGAAAACTTCCCAACTCACTTATGGGTCTGAATCACGTGAGTAAATCATGTTTGTCCGCTCGAAAATTTTTTCAAATACATCGATTTTTCAAGCACACCATAAACAAAAATTGTAACTCCTCATTCTTTTCTCGCACATTATCTGTTAGGTTTATTGTGAGGTATCGAAGTAAACACAACTAACTGAAAGCCAGTTAGTTTGCCTCAGGATTGTTTCTTAGTGAGGCCCTTGGGACTTTTGGAAAGTTTTTTCATTACTGCGAGGAAAATCTTTTCGAAAAAAAACCGTCAAGTAGGAACAGAGCAAGGCAGCAGCCCTGGGAAAGAATTGGAGAAAAATATAGAATGCAGTGCCTTTTCCGAGAAATAGTTCAAAGAAACGGTTTTTCCTCGTGGTCAACTGGTTTATGTGGTGAGAATCATGGGGAAGAACTTGGTAGTTGGTTGGTGTGTACTCCGTAGACCGCCATGCTCGTCTTGTAATCTAACTGTTGATGTTGGCTGATATGCTTACCGAGCTTCGGCTCTTGTTGAATTTTCTGTTCCCCTTCTTTTCTGATTGGTCGAGAAAATTCTTCGAAACTCATTGGTCTGGTGCGTATTACAACTTCATTGAGTTTTTCTTGTTTTTATTTTAGACTGAGCAGCATCAAAGGAATAATTCGGAAAAAACAGACTTAACAAGAAGTGGATTTGGGGAAATGTTTTGGAAAACCATTGTCTTTGCGCCGTAATAACAATAACGCGAAAGGAAGTCAATCTATTTTGAACCCACACTACACTTAACACACTTCTGCAATGACGTTTGTTCAAAGCTTGAGTATGTTTCTTCGAGACTGACGAAACCTACTAAAACAAAATTAGTCTGCCCGCCCCATATTGACTCGGACTTTTTGAAAAGGAAGCTAATTTAATTAATTTTCAATTCGTTCTAGAAACCGCCGTGGGTCGGAGTGGAACAAAACTTGCACGCGTTGTATACATTCAGTCTATGGTAGGCATTTTGATGAAAAAAACAATCGGAGAGAGAGTTTATTGCCTACGCGCTGATGTCATCAGCTGGACTGGCTGAAAAATGGTTGCGATCTAAATGCCAGAACTCAGCGCTCACAAAACTGAAAAAATGAGGTCATGTGTTCACGCCCCCTAACGGACTCATGGGAAGTCAAACACAGTGACTGCTGACCACGAAAACCTCAATCTTAAATAAATTAAACAGTGCAGTGACTCAGGCCAGGAAACTTTTGCAAAATAAGCCGAAAATTAGTGTTCATTAACCGTGTTTCTATTTTGAAACTTGCCATCGTAGGCTGTTAAGTTGTCACTTTCCCGATAATTCCAATTGCTTATCAGATACAAAATACTTAGGTATCATCAACTAAGTTTCAAATTTTCAACTATTAATAGAAAATACTTTACGCTCTCGTGAATCTTACTGCAACACTAGGAAGATTTGGAAACCCTATACGCGAAAAACTTTGCTGCGAAAGTTCCAAAGTATACCCAAGTAACAGGAAATGAGAGAAAAGAGACCCGGAAGTCAGTTAGGAAGTTTCGTTCTCCCAGGGCTTGAATCAACGTTGCTCTATACAAAAAGTTCAAACTCCAGTGGGGAGGTTCATACGGCGATTAGTTCAACATCTGCCATAACCCATATATTTCCCCCAAAGAAATTAACGTTGGTCAATGTGTACTGAGTTTCTATAAATTTGCTGGGTCTTTAGACAAAACCAAACATGTAAGCAAAGAAAACAATTTTTGTTCTGCTTTAGTCTCTTCTATCTTTCATTTTGTCTATAGCTAAATGACAAAAGAAACTTTAGAAATTCACTTCCTCATGCATTCAAAACTTGTAATTATCATATACAAACATGGCATTTTCTACATGGAATCTTTCTGAGTCAAATTAGACTTAAAGCTTTTTACCACTTCTAAATTTATTTCGTGAGTGAGTGAAAATTATTCAAAACTGCTTGGAAAGATGCCTTCCTTTCATTGGAACTGGCTTGCTGGTATGTCCTCGCAAGTTTTGAAGTGAACCATAGGTATTCGATGCACCTTTCAACACCGACAAGCAAATTTGCACGTACAAGGTTGGCCATGTTTCAGGCATGGGTAAATGGCCGCAGTAATCCGGTTTGATGACAATTCCGAAGATTTTTGACGCAAGTCAGATTAACGCTGACGTGATTGCGTAGTTCAGGAGAAGCAAGAACTGCTAAACAATCAGTAGTTCTGGTACTCATACACAAGATTAACAACTGAGTGAAGATGAACTCTGATCGGTAATACCACAACCAGCGAGTTCGTGAATACCACGCACAGTTGGATGTATTTGTTTCAGTGGGATTAGAGGAAACCTGCCAGCCTTCGCAAAAAAGCCCAATTAATTTTGGCGATCTTTTTGATCGTTTGAACTGTAAAGCCCTCGGAGTTAGTGTTTCTTTTTGAAACACCACACTTTTGGAGTGGGATGCGGCATCGCTCTGAACAAGTAAATTGTCAAAGTTCCTTGAATGTCTAGCAGCAAAAGTTGAATGTCTATGTAAGCAAACTCTACAGCCCTTGATTACTATGAAAATCCTTGTGCTTTACGAATAAAACTCTGTCCTAAGTGCTCATGTTAAGAAAATCATGTCACATGAGCACCTTTGTATGGGTGGTGCAGAAATTAACGATACCATTGTCTATGTTCTTAAAGTGATCGGGTAGAAGTATACGTCTTACCACCTTTTAATCTTCCGCTTAACTCAAAGCGGTTTGAAATCACCTGGTTAATTTACTCAAGATCCTTAAACGAAAGAGTGCTGGCGTGATAGCAACTCATTCATTCGATTTTTGAATGCGAAAAATGCAAGCGAAATTTCCACTTTCCACAAAGCTCGATTTCATGCACTCCATGACGAATGTGTACGAACACGACCCTGTTAATGTGCAAGCAAGTTCATTTATATTGTTATAGTTATCCTGCTGGTAGTTACTTGCGAAGTGTCGCGGTCGTTTTTATCTCATTTTTTTTGGTTGGATTCCATCCACATAATGGCCTTAATGCACGCAATGATCATTTAGACGACGCGCTTCTAGGATAGATACATCAAACAAGTTTACACGGCATTCCATCCTCTCTCTACTGGATTGTGGGGAGAACAAATGACCGACGTAGTCTTGACCATACTAAGAATAGCCATTTCCATGCTCCTACGATGAATACACGTGTTTGACGATAGATTTCAAATGGTGGACTCGCGTTCTGTTACGTAGCACTGGTGGGGTTGAAAACGAACTTAATGTTTTCAATCTCTAGGTGTATAACCAGGCAGAGAAACGTGTAACTGTGGGTCACTTCCAAGTTTCCGGGCCATCTTGTTGTCTATTGAAAATTTCATTTCGAATCACAGTGTTTTACGTGTCACTTTCAGCCATGGTAGAAACAAGTACAACGAAAGAGCCACTATTATTCCCCTTTAAAAATGTTATTTTGGCAGCAATAATAGGCTCTGTTAACAACTGGTTTCATTAATTTGATTCATTTCTTAAACATGTCAACATATTTCTTTTTTAGGCCGCAAAGCTTAGTTTCGCTATGGCTACCGTACGTCACAAATGTTCTTTGCGATGGCTGTCATTTGTTAAGGTAACTTGAGAAATAAATAGTATTATGTATATTCCAATTGTTCACTTTTGTTAACTGACTCAATTTCATAGGTTTACGAATAAAACAACCGGTAAAATTTAATAGGAGTTAGTGAATCTTCACATTTTGATCTATTCAGCGGTCGCAAAGAAAGAATAATAATTCCTGACAATATTACAGAGAAGCGGTTTGAAGATAAGTAGATTCAAAATTATGGAAGGTTAAACACTGATAAACGGAGATGAAAATCGATTACTTACTAATTCCAGCTGCAGAGGTGCAAATTACTGCTCGGTCGGTCATCTCAAAAGTATGCGCAAAACGTGAGACGGGATTTTGTGAGATGCCTATTAGGTAGTTTGGGATCAAGCTTGAAAAAATGATCCATAGCCGGTTGGAACTTCGAGGTGGGCAGGAGCAGCATGCGCAATTTAGATTAATCTGTAAGATCGTTTGGTGCACACTTTTTCTGAGAACTCGCATATTACCTGCCGATAGCCGCAGGGGTTTGACTGGATAAATGATGCAACCTTTCGGTTGGGTTTAATACAGAACAGATGAATTATCAGAGGCTTTTGGCAAAAGTCAACCTTCTGGAGGTCAAAACACACAAGATCACACATTCGCGCTGTAACATACACGGGGTCATGACTTCTCTAAATGGAATTTCAAACATCCTTATTTTCAGTGTGAAAAGTGAAAGAAAAATTCATATGCCAAATCTCAGCATATGACATTTACTCATCCAGAATCGAGATGGCTTTGTGCAGCCGGTCTGTGACAACTCCACAAGTCCTAGTTCATCTAAGGGTACAAAGTTAAGCCTAAGGTTAAAAATTCGATATATACTAAAGACCATAGCCGTATAGCACATGCACCGATGACGTCATATCGACCAGTGGTGGGGCGTTTGGGCTTAATTCCTAAAGTTATTAACAATTAATTTCATTCGGGAACAAAATAACTTTCACTTAATAACAAAAACTGCAGATAGGCAAACAGGACAAAATAATTTTACTGCAGTTTCTCATGTCGTCGAACCTGGTTTATTACAACGAAAGAGCATCGATAGGATTCGTCTTGTCATAAGCACGGTCTGAACAGATACCAAGTAATTTTTAAAGCAGTATTGAATTTAATACGTTTAGTAAATCTGACAATTAGATGCATCTGCATTTTTCTGCTTAGACAGACTGTGTTATTCTAAAGAAGATCCAGTCAGGTGAGGCAGACTACGTACCTGTCGTGTTAAACCAAAAATGCTTTTTGTTCACAAACACTTACTAGTTGCTAGTAACTGAAATGAAAATTTTCAGTGCTCAACATAGAGTTCTAAACCTCGGGAGGTTTTTAAAAGTAGGGGTGTAACTAATGGGAGGATTTCATCATATTCCAGCGTCAGGAAGTGTGTACAATGTGCAGGAGAACCGCGAAAGTTTAACCACGATTTTTTTTGCTTTTAGAGTACTAAGCGCACGCCTAGTGGTCGCATTCAGACGTTTCTTATTTGTTATTTCACAACAGGACAAAATTCAAGTGAACTTCGTTTACTTACGTTATAACCGATATGATGTGCATATCTTTGCAGTAAGCAACTTTTTTCAGAAAAGAAAAACAGAATTGCCTGTACCTGGGGTTATCCTAGGGAACCCTCAACATGTTTGCTTTTGAACGAATAGAGGATAAAATAACGTCATTAGTTTGAGGTATAAAAGCATTAACTGTAAATGATTTCCTGCATATTATGCTTCTTTTCTTATTGGATCACTTCGTATAGGCAAGCGGGACAATTGCAGTAGGAACCGAACTCGGGATATTACTGCCCGAACTCATCCAAACGGATCAAACGGCCATCGTTTATTGCAGTTCAGCACTGTCAGCATGAAAATGATTATTTCAGTTTTTCTAACTGTCAGTGAAATGTGTGACATTCATGTGGGTGTCGGAAGAACGAACCCCACGGACATCCTCATTGTTCGTGACGCGAGAACGCAGGCAGTCAACTGTGCTTTCCATGGAAGAATTGCTCGTATAAGGACGATGCAGGTCAACAACGAAGACAATGAAAGTCAAAATCGTCTTTTTATTTATTTTTTCCGTGAATATCTATAGTCCGCTGACTCCTTTTTCGTCAAATCCCGTAACTATAAAGTCGTCTGGTAAATACTCGACAAAATATTACTCGCTATAGAGACAGCACTTCCGAGTTTCTCTCGAAACAGGATCTAACCCTAAAATAAGCCCTATCCAGAACATAAGCTCACAATGGGAAACTTACTGTCAAATGGGCGTTTCAGGTGGAGACATTATTGCGGGGCCGGCCGATGGAGCAAAAATCAGTGTTCAGTTAGACATCATTTTCTGTGAAGTGCGCTAACAACAGTCAGCCACTATACTGAAAAAATGTGACCTGCACCGATGACAGGATGGTTACATCAAGAATTTCCAAAAAGAGACGAAACTGAGGTGCTCATCCTGTTAACTATAACGAAACGCTGATCGCAGTAAGATTCAAGCCTGACGACTTGTGTGTACGTAATCAATTATTCTTCTGCTTTTGTTTCATTCGAATGTTATGTGGCTGGAACTGGAGTCATCAACATTTCACGTTTATGTAGTTTGTCTGCCAGACTGATGCCAACCCAAGAAACGAGGCCTGCAAACCTAACTAATTCAGATCACGGAGAAGTAAATGATCCAACGAATCAAAGCTTCAGTTCAAACTTCACTATTTGTTTATTCTTTATGTCCCGCTTCCGGTACGTGATCTGATTAAGGTTTATTCAGTTGACGCAGCCTACCATTTTACAGTGATCGATTATTTCTCCAATTTTTAATTCTCAACAATTTTCTTAATCCGTCTTAAAGTAACTGTGCCTATTGTGTTCAGGCAATTAGAGAACAAATCTCGTTTTTTCCCACATTCAATAAGCTAACCGCTGGGGTAAGACGACACGGGCGGTCGGTTGTAAAACAGCCCAAAGTTGCACGTGTTCACGAAATGCGTCCACATATGTCTATAGGAATTCCATCCGGTTTCTTCCTCTGGTAAGATGTTAAAATATGAACCAATAGCTGTCAGTTTTGCTGCCTCATTTAACATTGTCTCTCAACTGTTAGTTTTTATATCTTCTGCATCAGATTTTCTCCAAAACGAAATGGCTTCCTGTGGTTTACATTCACAATGCTCTCCGGTTTCGCTGAAATCCAAACTGTCATCTGATAATTAAAATCACTCCACAATCGTGGATCGCCAGTTTGCACAGATTTTTCTGGACACATTTAATCTTTCTGGTATTGTAGAAATGCCCCACAGCTGACTTTTTCAGATTTGGATGAAATATAGCCCCACAATATCCTCCGTCTTACTCATTTTGCTTGGCTCAGAATATGCCCGAGTTTGGCAACTATTTAATGGTCCGGATCTCGCGTCGAATGTTGTCAAGGTTCCTGGGATAACTTTTTCCCTGTTTTACGTTCGCTTTGACATTGTAAATTTTGTCTAAGTTGTATCTTTCGAATAAAGTTTTCTGAGTCTCATTATGCATAGCAAAGCTGTAGCACAAATGGCGGGACTTTGTCTGATGTGCCTCAGATGATTTTTACACCCTCGAAGGTTTGCTCGCCCCCATCAAGCCAATAATTCGAACTTGTATGGTGGCAGCCGAACTGTTGACAGTCTCGAAAACTCACTCACAGTTCGCTGTTTCCCATCTCGTTAGGAAATGTGCGGTACACTTATGCATACTCAAACTGCCACTTCAGTTCACTCGCCTCTAGTTCGGTCACAGTCGATCATAGATGTTTTAGCACTAAATTGGTAGCATGATTACCTAAACGAATTTCTTGCCTACTTAAAATACTTCACTGTCATCTTTGGGAGATTTAAGCTAAACTTACCTTCTTTTTGTCTTTTTATAGTTACTGTTGCGCAGTTTGTTGTTGCTTACTGGCTGCTATGGTTTCCCCTCCTTTCTCCGCCCTCTATCTAATGCGTTTTTTGAGCAAGTCACTGATGAGTTTGCTTTATAAAAAACCGCACGAGACGAATAAGCAAGTTGCTTTTTCTGCAAATACATGCACAACCTCCCAGTACTCAATCACAGAATCAATAGAAGTTGTGTGCATTTCTAATCTACAATAATTTTCCCGGCTGTCGGACCAGAACAGTTCTGCATACGTCGTATTTTTGTTTGTAATGCAAATGTGTTCTCATGGTATGCTAAAAATGCGAATTCACCGTTTCAATTCCAGACACTACAGAGGGTGATACCATAGTTTTAAGATAAAACCAAATGAAATTGTCAATTGCGAGATTTCTAATATTTGGCCGTTGTGGCCAATATCTTGAGGAGAAGAGACTTAATCGGTATACTGAAAAAAATACTACCTTCGAAAATGAAGGATTTTATGAAATTATTTTTCTTTTGCATTATTTCATTCCTGCAGCGTCGTATATATGCAACCCTGTTAAGCTTTGGTAAAGTAGTTCAGGTAGACGTTAAGAAGCTGAAATATTTTGGATGGACACCATTGTCTGTTGGGTAAATTCACAGACAACCTTTGTTTTCTGTGGACAAAAATGCTGGGAACTGCGCCAAGATTATACATTAAACTGTCGCAGCGATAAGTTCCGCGAGACCGTTCCCAAGGGTTCCTGATTGTAAAGCAAAAAGCTTTTGCTTTCTTCTCGTTTGATCTTCTACTTTTACGAAACAAAGCAAACAGACAAAGTGAAAACTTCTCAGTGAAGGGCAACCTTTCGGATGTATTCGTAAGACAACGTAAGATAAAAAGATGAAAAGAAAAGTGAAAATGTTTCACTTTTCAATTTGCTTCTACTCGTTTGAGCGCACTTACTAATCACAATCAGGATTCAGGCTTGCGTTGTTTGCGAAACGGAATGAAAAGACTAAGCTTACTTCTGACCGAAGTGTGAAACAGTGAGGAAACAATTTTCAAATGAAAAATAAGCTGATTACAAATATTGGTTTTGCAAAATCAAAAGTTTTGTTACAGGCAATGTTTATGAGATCCTTGTTTTTCAGAGATGGAGACGAAAGAATGGTAATACGTTTCTGGATGTTTTGTGCCCATCTATTTTTGTCTGAAATGCGGGGGTTAGTTTTGTCTTTCTGCCCGATTTTTAAGCGATTAACAAGAACTACGAGGAATGTTCCAATCTCCTTGCAGTTATGTTAAGACGGGATATATAATTCCCTGTTTAATTAGATTCTGTCCCGAGCGATGCATGTCAAGTACAAATCGGACCACTTTTGACTGGCGTTGATTGGTGCATTTTAGCTTGGAAATCCTTGGTAGATCTTTTGTTCGTTGCCGAATTCCGTGAACAGATTGCGAGTTCACGCTAATGTCAAAAGACATTCAAAAGTTGGATTGAGGACGGAGGACATTGGATGGGTTACCCTGGCATCAGTTCAGGTTTCCGATTACCTAGTGTGCGTATGGGATTTCATTTCTATTCGAACGAATTAGACGCAACCTCCTACCTGCAGTGTGGTCACTTTACAAAGCTTGTCTGTTCATTTACTTCTTAGGCTTTTGAAAAAAGTTGGCATTGTGTAATGCACCATTAGTGTTAGGGTTCAAACATCCGATGACTATGGTTAGTTAGTTTCAGTCGGTAGCGCACGGGTACGCATGTGTGTGTGACATTGGTTCTATATAAAATAGCCGGTGAAGTTGTGGAACGTGCGTTTACAAAGACACGGCATATCCATTAACTCGGATAAGTAAATAACACACATGCAGTAGGCCATTATCAAATCTGTTTCGATCGTTGGCTGTATGCATCTCGTTGCATATATGCACGTAGCAGTTACGCTTCCTTATCGTTTCGAGAAAAAAAATCAACCTTATATGCATGTATTCGGAAGAATCAATATAAAGCACTGGACGGTAGTTAAGAAAAGAAAGCCAAAACCGGATTATTTGAACTAGCCATACAGGAAACAAATAATTGACTCTGATTCCCAATGGAATGGGCGAAATCGACTAAAGTTAAATGCATGCGAATTCAGCTTCACGAGAGCAAAGCAGAGGACAAATTTAATAATCAAGGGGGAGCTGAAGCCTCCTGGTTAGGCAAAAATTAGTTTAAGTTTTAGGAGCCATGTTTGTGGATCAAAACTTGACGGGATGAGACAACAATTCAAATGCAATAGAACCAGAAAAAACAGGAATTTTGCAGGCGGTTTTGAAGTAGATATTCCCCAGATCGACAAGCAAGACAGTAGGATTTATCAAAACAAATTTACAAAGTGTTGATAGGCCACTGCAAAGTAATTTGAAGTTCGAACTTGCGGGGGATGTGGATATGACCTTTTCAATCGCATTGTATGGGGCAGAATGGGTGTTGGGATATTACTCACAAATATGTGAATACCCGGCTGTATTTTTGAAATGAGTTTTATGAATCTCATCGGCGAGCAAAAGTCTTTTATTCCAAAATCAGGAGAAACAATCGAGTAGAGTAGAGACACTGAGTGAAATAACCTGTTGACGGGAATTTCCAAATCTAACTGTGTGTTTAGTCTCCATTGGGGTTGATTCTAAAATTCACTGCTACCTTGTTGACACGTAAAAATCCAGACTCGTGATTACAACTGATTTTTGAAAGTAGCATCGTTAACACCGTAGTAAATTCATGAATTCGGAAAAAAACGAAAAACTCACAAATGTATGGACTTCTTGTTCCAGATTTCAACAGTATTAGATGAGTTAACCAAGTTGGATGGAGCTCGTGTTTAATTGTTATCTTTAATAATGATATGCAGGGATATGAAATAAGTTGCACTTCTCTTACCGGTAGAACTTTCGCGATGGTTTGTTTTTCTACAACAATGCCTTCGCAAATACCTAGTCCCAAACAATTCTGTAGATGTCCCTCGTACTGCTGCAAATACCTTTCATTGAAGGGTTGCGGTTCCTCAGCTCTTTTTTGCTTTGGTCCATTTTCATCCCTGAATAAGGGAACGCGGCAGTCATTGCAGAATGAGAACCGAAGGTTAAGGCAAGTCATTTTCAGACTATTGCTTCCATGATGATGTATTATGATTACGGACGTCCAGTCGCCCAATGGATTCCGCTAATTAGATGCAATGCGCACCTGTCCAAAGTCAACCATCAGATAGTTATCGTGTAGTATTGCATAGCACAATGTTGACCTAATTCGGCTGAATATGGAAGCCAGTAGCGTTGTTTTATTGTTTTGAATAAAACCTCCAGTTATTTGGATGATGTAACATGTGACAAAATAAAGTCTGTGGTTTACCGTCGGTTGAGTGGGACGGAATTCATTCACAGCCTGGAGTACCGAGCTAAATCTGAATAGCTTGTAATGAAATAGCCGGTGCTGTTTTTGATTAGCCGAATAAAAGTGCTATCTGGCAACGTCAGTCCACTGAACAGCAGCTAAAATTTGAACTCACTTGAGGTGATGGTACCATGTGCGACTGGAAATCTAAGTGATCGGTGGTAGCCAGAGAACTGGCGTCACAAACTTTAGAAATGAAAGTGTTTTGCCGGTTCAGGTCACTATAGCCTTCTTTAGCTACTAATACTTTTAATATTATTACTACAAGCACTCATTGTCACCTCAGCTGGTGCCGAAACGTTTGCGATGTAAACGCCAAGTGAGGTACTCCTAAAACTACCAACCCGTGCTACAAAATTGGTAGAAGGTGGCCATTTGTTTTTGACCAAAGTTAGAGGCGAAAAATTCTTACAGTAGCCACCACTATAATGGCTCACATTTGTTGCTTTTTACTAATATGAAAACCAACCTTGGCTGAGCCAAATTCTTTAGTTGTTGCCGCTTCATTGAAATCAAAAGCGCAACTAATGACGAGATTTAGATTTCAAATTCAAGTGTCATGAGCCTAATTGGTGGCAGGCGATCAAAACAAAGCTTAGGGTGTTTAAGGTTAAAAGGCAAACCTTTACATAGTTCTTTGAATCAAATGGTCCCCATCTGAATTTCAAGTAAATTGTTTCGTTACACTTACTAAAGTTTCTAATGTCGAAAACTGTGAGATCGTTATTCTGCTTATAAATGCGTTTGATAAATAGGGATAGAATTTGGCCCGATTTGTCCATTCTATGTCACGAGAAAAGCAACTGGCCATGTACGCGCCCTTCGCGCACCAACTGAAAATCACAAAACAGTCTGTCACCTACTAGCGCTTCAGGCTAATTTCTCTATGTTGCTGTTTCAGCTCACGTCTAGGCAATCGGATGTCGCTTTTTTCATTCCTGTTGCTATCTCTTATGTTCCTTGGTATGATGTTGCCCGTTCTCATGCACTGTACGGTCTACCTGACATCATTTCGGTCCAAGGAATGCAAGCGTTATGTTCACCGGGACACTTCTTCCTGTCCGAGGAAATCTACGAGCGTTATTAGCTCTTTTTTACATTCTGTTTCAGAGGTTGGCTCTCGGTGTTTGTGGTCTCGTCATGTTCGCATCCAAAGATGACGTTTGCACTGAAGATTTTCCCATTGTTTTAGAACAAATTGGACAGATTTCATTTCTCTCTTTCCTTCCACTCCTACCTGACTGATATCAAATGGTGCGATATTTTATCTCTCAATAAACTTTAAGACATCAAAACTACTGGTATATTTTAGTTTAAGACTAGGAGTTCTATCGTTATCAAACTTTTATTGCACAATTGGTGTAGTGGACTGATGTCTCCTCGTTACCGGTATTAAAATAATAGCAGTGGAATACAAGTAATTTAGTACTCGATCATCCTAATCTTGCGGAGTTGTCGAAGTTGTTTAAAGCCTAGGTTTCAGATTGGAGCTGCTCCTACCCTAATTTATCGAAACAATAAAATCTCTACCGAGAGATAAATAAATTGTTTTTCTTCAGAAACTGTTTAAGTATCCTTCGGGTGATTGACGAAATTTTACTGTCACATGATAAGAGTCTGTTCTGGATCTTGTCCCATTTATGCTTAGCCATAAGTCTTTTTCACTTCACTGTGCATTAAAATAATCTTCCCACTAACGTACTACGTTTGGCTTGTAGTTCACGGTCAAATTGTCAATAGTTCGATTGGCCACCTCCGTTGTAAATTAACTAAAATGATTTTGTTTGATTTTTTCTTTTTTCTTTCCTCTTCGGCGGTTTATGCGATCTACCTATGCGCACAGGCTTCACTTCCCCGATCTGCTCCGGTATTGATCAATTGCTCTTGACTTGATACTTGCTTGACGATTAGCAGTATGCAACAATATTAGAACCAAGTAGATCAAACAGTTTCAAATAAAATTCACTTCCCGATTTTGCTAACATGTCCATTTTTTCCACATGACATATTATGGATTGGAGAATTTCAGCATGTCTTTGAAAATCAAGAAAATCCTTATAAGTAGCCATGCTCTCCCACTAATTTAGGATACTAACACGACCACAGTGAAACAGCAAAAGATGACGGGAGAAGAAACTTTTTTCACGATTTCTATTCACGACAGAGGTGACAATGGTATAGATGACTAGCTACCACCTGGGTTGATGGTCGATTTTCTACTGCTGGCTGGGCGTGTTAGGTGAGATGAATTTTGCTGGTCACTTTATGGCCGTGGGAGCCAGGTTGAATTTGCATCTCCCACGTCCTCCTAACTGGAACTGAGACTCGGAGTAAATGCACTTTGTCAGATCAATTTAGTCCGTTCCTCATCCTGGTCTTAGGGGTTCGATAAGTGTCAAAATGGCAGTTTTCGCAATTCATAGGTTATGATTTTATCCAATTAGCTAATGCTTTTGGGATAAAAAGTAGATTATTGTTTATCCCCTAACGGAATGTGGGGCATGTCGTCACTGGAGAAGAATGACGTTTCAAGTTGCGCTGTTTTGGGACACTGAAAAAAGAAACGTTTACGCAAATTTCCAGTCCAGTAGTAGCATCTTCAAAAATCTCAAGGTGAACAACTAATTGAAGCTGAAAGGTCACAAGGATGTAAAAAATGAAAACATCCGCTCATATACTGCGCATCCGTATGTCAATACCAAGGGCCGGGTTCGGAACAGTGGCCTTCCACTTACTAGAACACTGATTCATCTTTAAGCTTTGGCCTTCTGCACGCGTAGCGTGCAAGCAAATTTTGCATTCTACATGAAATCTAGCTTTTGGTACAACCTCGCAACTCATACATTCCACTGATTTTGCTCTGGAAATTTAACGCTGCAGACCGCTATGAATCTCTTCTTCCCTCTCTTTTAGACGAAAATGGTACAGAGTTGAGAACCTAAGAATGACCAAATGTTTTCAGCAATTCTTTCAACATAATCTCCCGAATTCTCTAAATGTGTGTGCAATATCTAGGTATTTGAAACTTTACTCAAATCGTTTTTTGGAATGCAATGAGATAAACTAAGAAGAAGCACATCACGGTGAATGTCCAGTCAGATTCATGTATGTTACCGGGGAAATCACATACGTTTTCACCGTACTGAGCGCAGAATATTGGTAAACTGTCTGGTGAGTAAAGTTGACTAAAATTCACAAATCGGATCAGCAGTTTACGTAGTGCAAGAACTCGCTAAACAAATTATCCACATGGTGCTAATGGGATTTGGGGCATGAATTGTTACAATAAAGAATGGGAAAACGTTTCTATGACCTGCTTAAACAAAAGGATTTGAACATAAGTTACTGTAATAGTTTTACAAGGAAGGTCGCAATCTCGGTTCCCTTTTCATTAATTTGTTACGATGCATCCGAGACGAGCACCGCAAAATATGCATTTCAATTTTCCAAATAAAATGTTTGCATCTGGTTGTAAAAATGACTGAATTCCCTTCGATGAAACGCGAGTTCTAACCTCACAAATTCCATTTCACTCAAGGAAGCAAAGAAATAGCTCTGCGCCTAAAGGATGTGGATAAACTTTGCAAAGATATTCTTTAAGACTTCGAACATCTAAAGCAAAACAAACTGCTAACTAATGATTTGGCAGTAAGCTATCATATATGAGCCACATAAACTTAAAAAGTCTGAATGACATTGTGACTGCAGCACGCAAGAGAATTTATGAGTAAGACTCACAAACACACATTTGCTTTTAAAATAAAAATCAACGAAACAAGAATGTAGACATCACCAGTAATTTAAGAAAGCGTTTTTCGAACAGGTTTTCACAGCCTTAAAATAATGGAATAAGAGATGCTCATCCGTGGTCGAATACTAGTTACAGAGCCATTCGCGCTCGGCCTTTGTTTCATACTAAGCAGATAAGAAAGTCGTGGATGAACTTCATGGTTTTCAGTCACTACAAACGGATACATACCTAGGAATGATCCTCTTTCTGTAGTGGCCAGAAAGCATGACGTTTGATGTTTACCTTTTTTCCAATGATAGCCGCAGAAACGGGAAAGATTAACACAGTAAGCTAATTTACTTGCATTTCAAGAGTCTTAGTATGTTCAGGTTACAAATGAAAACCAAAATGCCACCGGAGATTGCATTGTTAACCTCGGTGATTTGGATCCGTTTCTCTTACTCTGCAGACTTCAAGTTACTGTTATACCTTTTGGGTTGGAATGTGATATCGCTAAATTGCGAATTTCAAGGTGAATTCGATCATCCGAATTGAACAACTTTCAGACCAAAACTGGCGTTTTCATCATCGGATAAGAATAAGAAGGAAGCTCGAATCTACACCTCGGTTAAATCGATCTTCAGTGAGAGCTACAGGGTGTACCGAATATAAGGAGTGCAGACTAAATATTTTATCTTCGCATAATTAAATATTTACTGCAAATTGGTTTTAGTTCATGTTTTCAAATAGATGAAACAAGCAGTTTGATCCATACGCCGACGTCATGCTCTTAATTGGCACACCAAGAAGAAGTGCGTCAGAGTGACCAGTCATGACGCGGCGTATAATGAACTCACAGATGTGGTTTCGCACTGTTAGGTAAATGATTCGGTCTGTGATAACAGTTTTCAAGTGTTCCTCGTAGTGTCTGGAAAAGCTGAGTTACTGATGTTTTATTTACTTACAGTAGTCCACGGATAATGCATTTAAACAGAAACTCATATTAATTATGAATCTAAATGGTCTAACTGTGTGGTACCACATTCAGTGGTAGGGTAAACACCGAAACGATCTAGGGCTTGTCGCCTCAACTACTGAAGCTGAGCGCTTCAACATCCGATGGGTGCTAACTCTAGATGCGAAAAAAACTGGTTGCGTGCAATCATTCGATTATCATAGATTGCACATATTTATAGCGACACACTCAAACCGGTAACCAACTGAAGGTACGACATATTGGCATAACAGTTGTGCATTCATTTTTGTAAAGAATTTCCCCAGGAATATTTTATTTTGTAGACAAAACTGTTTATAACCCAGGCCGTTCTGTCACTTCTAAGAGGTAGAATTTTTAACCCAGTCATCTAGTTCGGAAAACAACGTCATATCGGATCAAATGAGCACTGTTGGTGGGACTGGAAAGTGTAAAATAGAAAGCCGCAAGTATTAAACAACGCTTGACACTGGTCAGGATGCAATAAACCAACGAACTTCCAAGAACGTAGCCTTCTGTCGGTTTCACTAAATTGATCAGTGCACAATATAACGCGAGCTCCAACATGTTCTAAGCTACCAGTGTTCACCCTCAGCCATGATGTATAAACACAACACACGCGCAAACACAATCTGGTCTTCAGTTACCGACGATTCCCGTTGGATTTTCATTTGCTGTGGTGTTTAGAATAACCAATAAAGCGGATGTCGAGTACCTTCACAGGTCTTATTTTCGAGTGCGTTCAGTTGCAGTATTAATCAAAATACACAAAGTACAAGGGCTTACCAAATCCTAGTAATCGTGTCCATTCTGAAATCAGTCTCTTAGTTGAATTAAACGTTCTATCCATCTAAAGAAAGCTGACTTCCACTAGTTACAGAAAATAAGGCAAGCATGTATGCAGACATTTAGTGACGTTAATAAAAAACAGAGGGAAGAAATTTATATTTTCTTATTTTAAAATGCTTAAATGCAAAATGGACAGAACTTTTATTAAGTTGAGAACAACGTGCGCTATTCGGTGATCTGTGGCGTTGGAAGACAGGTGGAAGAACGGTCAACTTAAAACCACATCCATTCTACAAAAGCCTTATGTTGCTTTAACCCACGTCTTCTGGATGAGTTATCGATTCTGTGGTCTCATCTCACACGTAAGTCTTTATGATTAAACGGAAGATCGTTTTGGTAAAATTACTCTAAAATGATCACAGACCACCGTTCACGTTCTAGATTCGTTAGTTGAAATTCGTTCTGAGTGATAGTACTGATTGTATGCATCAGTTTTCTTAATCAGCTGCCCTGATAGCCTTGATTTTCTTAAAAATTTATATGAATTATTAGTTAAACGTAAACTGTCTTTAATTTTCTAACTAGTCCATTTACTCCTATACACAACCGCAGCAATAAACCTCTTCCGTGCTTTTACAAACAGTTTTAACCCATCTTGTTTTAGCTTCTTTGATACCGAAATTCTGTTATCTCGGGTCCCATTCTCTATTAACAACTTTCGTTCTTTCATGGCGTAACTCGCCCTAAACGGCGTCAATCACTGGATATTGGATTGTTCAAATTTCACGTGTAAGACCTTTCCCGTCGTACACTCCAGTTGTCCAATTATAAATCCCGCACATTTTTAAGTCCCAGAAGACGAATATCGATTGTTCTTCTCGGACAATTTGATAGTGGCATTCTGATCCCAGTCTTTGCGGTGATCGCTAATCTGAACTAACGATTTGATCCCCCGCATCCATTTCCTGTCGGACAGAAGACCGAACCGATGACATGTCCGTTATTCATTCGTATTTTTGTTTCTCTTCCCAATATAAATTGCTGTCTCTGATTCATTGGCTCACAGTGCTGTCTGCTCAGCTGTTTTTTCCTGCCAAGTTGCCCAAATTAACGTGCATTTCCTGAAAAAAGGTTCTAGTTTTTTCTAACTCTTTTTTTGGGATTCTTGTTCATTGTCCGTCTAATGGGTACTTTCTCAAATTCTAAGTTTTCTGAAATGAATTATTTAATTCAACACATCTAAGAGAAATCTTGCAAAGGAATCTTCTAGTCGATAACTTTAGACTTCATCCTTTGGAATTGATCGCCAAACTCAGAAATGAGTTTGGTTGGTTTAAATCAAGAATGAAAGATTTTATTTCATATAACGATCGTAGATGAAAATAATTCACAACAAAGATAACGTATGGTATTGTGTTGTACTGTATTTTGCGCATAGAAAATAATGTCACATTTCAGTCAAAAAACATGAGAGTAAAAAATAAAATAGGAAAACATTCACACTCATCACCTTGTAAAAAAATAAAAATAAACCCATCGAAGAATCCTTTGATAAGTTGCTCAGGAATTCGGCTAAAACACGGTCACGGTTTGTCAAAATGCGTGATAAAAATGCGACAGCGCAGTTCCTATAAATATTGATTTTTAAGGGTATGGGACGAAAAGTAGATCGCATGGAGATAAGAGAGCAGCACTTCGAAAGATCGCTGGGCAGAGGATGCGTGGGATCAGAAAGAATTTTATGAGCAAATTTTTCACGTGCTG
>LUCM01005581.1:179647-316241 GCA_008360955.1 Fasciolopsis buskii | reverse complement strand
GTACGAGTGCCTCTTTTAGATGGATGAGTTCTTTGAGGTGCAGCAATGCGGGATCCCAATATGTGTTGAGAAACGATAAGGTTTTTAAACAGCAATAATTCCGATCGATTGTAATGGCGGACGGAGATCACAATCGAACCGAATGTCCGACAACAATAAAACGGAACAACGATGACAGCCAGTCAAAGGGCGAGCCCGTCACCGGTAGATGTATATATTATTCCTTCAGCAAAGCAGTGTTCCGCAAAATGTTGACCTCTCTGCTGATTTCTTGGCAGTGGCTCCTCTATATTTCAAGAGATTGTGACTGTCTAACCTACGGGTCTTGATCACAAACATTTTGTTGCGAGTCCATGTGACATACTCATGGTATTAGGAATTTTACGCCATCCGGTCATGATCTTGCAGATTTTGTGAGGTTCATTTAGTTTTCTGTATATATATATATATAAATCCTAGCTAACGGCCTTCGGCACAAATGTTTGCGGTCGAAATTGCACACGGACGGTTTCAGTTCTACCCGTATGTTTGGGACTTCATGTTTTATTAATAAGTCAGTCGAATCTATCTCAGTCATCCCATCTGGTCCTAGTGGTAATTAATGTTTTCCACACTGCCATACTTTCGGTTAATTCCTCTCCTTTAAACATTCTCCTGATTAACACTGCCGAAACAGTCTGTTTTCCATTTCTTCTCACCAGATTATCAACACCATTGTTCGTGACGGTTTGTTCTTAGTTCATCAGTGGCCTGCAGCTTGAGAATCACCTGTAAAGGAGGGTCTGTCAATTGCAGCTCTAAAACCTCCGAAGCCTTCCTGTCCGCAGTCTCTGTAAAGGCACTGTTTTATTCGTTTCCAAAAGATTATGACTTGGTTGTCCCTTGTTTCCCGAGAACATTCTCTCTTCTAGGTTTACCAGCACACCATCCCTCTGTTTTCGCACATTTGTTTACTTTTTTAATTCAATTAAAGAATTCGGACACCTGTTTATTGTTGCTCCTTGTTATAGGCCATTAGGAACATTCTATTCTGGATCAGGACTGAACAGTTGGCTGCTAAGCCCAGCAAAGATTCCCATGTAACATCCAATCCCCAATCAGAACCTTTTATCAGGGTAGCCTAGATTCTCACGCATGTCGAACGGAAGTAGTCAAATAACAGACACCCATATTTTAGTAATACCTACCAAAATACTTTGAAGTTTGTTCAAAATTAAGCTCAATAAACTCGTTCTCAATTAATTATATCAAACAAACTTCTGCCTAACAGTAAGTCGTTTCATTGTGAATTCCCTCTCGTTGTATCCAGCAATGAAAAAGATGAAAAATGCTACAACCCCAAAATGTGCATTTTTTCTATTTAACAAAATGTTGATCTGCCCAGTGTCGTTGGCTTTTTTCTGCTTTCTACTCAACAACTTCGGGTCTTTTCCATCACTGGCTTTTCAAAAGAAATAAGCATACAAGCAATCATATTCAGGTTTCAGTTTTGAGAATTAATTTCCTTTTAACTTCCATTTCCTTGCCGAGTTTAAAATAGACATGGGACACGAAAAACCATCACATTTTATCGCGCTATAGCTATCGTTTTTTAAGCTGTGGGTGGCAATAACTAAGAACAAGCATTTCTAGGTCAAACAGAATCAGTGTTCACTTGGTTGCTTTTCTCCAAGTATTGCTTTGGACCACCCTTCGAAAAAAGACAAGTGGAGAAATGCACTCATTCCAGGTGTGTCATTTTTATACACACAGACCAACTAATTGGGATAGATTATAAAAATTAGTCAAAGCGATTAAAGAGTCTTATGTTTTCCTTCAAGCGAGACCGTTTTATTTGTACAAAATCCATACCAAAACGGACCCTAGTTTAGAACCAGACTTTATGAATAAGGGCTTAGGATGTGAACGTTTTGACCGGTGCATTCCGATTGCATTCATTTTGTTTTCTCCGATTGGCCCACTCTTTTTGCTTTCTATTGTAGATGTTTCAGTGATTTACATATAACAGAAAAAGGATAGAGTTTGATGGAATTTCAAATTTTTCTGTTGACTCTTGACTCCGACGAAAGCCGGTGTGGTTTGGCTTTCAATTAACGTATTTCCAGAAGATTCTAAAACGTATTGCAAAAAGTAAGCCAGCCGAAAATTTGAGACACCCACTTTTCACCCCAGGTACATCGAAATCATTGCCCAACTAAGATATATTTTGTTTTCATTTATCCTTTCAACAAGGAGTTTCATTAGAATGACCCACTTAATATTTCTGAAACCGCTCTGGACACTTCATTCTGGAGGAGTGACGAAGCAACCAAATAACGATTCTGCCTCCTTTGGGCTTTTAAAATGAAGTTTTGCAACCCACACTAACCTTGATTCTTGTCGCGAAAACAACAAAATTTCATACTGCACACTCAGTCAGCTTTAATAAAAAGCGGTTCCATTCTAAGGAATCCGATTTTTGTTACCAACGAGCCCCAAAAGAGCTGCTTGCTCGTCAATGAACCGAAAAGTGATGAGATGTGCTTCAAGTGTTCATGAAAAAGGTCACAGGGTCCACATCACTGCAGTTTTCGAAACAAAAAGTAGACGTTCAGATATTGCAACCCACGTTTCTGTTCTAATTTGCCAGTGGTTAAGCGTTTTACGGCAAGGTGGTTAAATAAGTCAAAACTGTTCATGACGCGATCACCGTTTATTCTGCTTTCATGACGACTGATTTGGTAAGTAAACAGTTTTATTAATTAATACACTAACACTGCTCTGGCTGTGGTTCACAGCATCACGTGAGTTTAAGTCCCTATATATATAAGACTAAAATTCTTATAGATATCCGCGTGATAATGTTCTTAAGACAAACCGTCAGAGATGAAGTTGGATCCGACGTCTGAGATGTATGATGCTCGGAGTAGCCCTGAGATTCAGATAGATAAAAGGTCAAACCCGCCATGTAAGCAACAGCAGCGTCGAGGAAGCGATGAGGTTTCTCCAGACTAGTGTGTTCTCCATAAAATGCGGAATTAAAGTAACATTGCTTCTCATGTATTTTCGGGGCATTGTATTCAGTCAAATGCATGCAAACCAAATTTCCTAATCATCGGCGGTTCTGGAAACACAAAAAGGCTTTTGGTTGGCGATCTAAGATGATTAGAAAGGGCATGAACTGGAGGACAGGTCATTTCGAACATTCTGTTCCACTTTTCTGCTTTACAGAACAAGTCTTCAGACAGTTGGCCAACGTTAGAGCCCTTTGGTGGGGTACATTAAAGTCACTCAAGTCATGCTTACGTAAATGTCAGAAATTAAAAGTTAAGATGGATTCGTTGTTATTCTTCAGGGGACAAATTATGAAGAAGCCAGTCAATTTTTTCACTAGTCTTGGGAGAAAAAGCAGCACGGAAAAGGAACAGAGAATTTTCCCTTCAGGCTCTTAGATGAGCTTAATAGCAAAAACTAAAATGATGAACAAACAGAGCCAGTATTTCGTTTTAGCATCACGTAAGAGCACAACACTTATATAAAGTGGTAAATATTCCGCGAGCCTTGATATGAAATTTTTAAATTTCGCCTGCAAATTCTTGAGGAGTTCAAAATATGGACACCGGTAATTGAAACTCGTTTGCTCCTTGATGGCAGGTTGCACAACTGTTAATAGAACGTTGCTGTTCATAACTTGCCCAATGATCTCGTTTGCCCTTCTGTTTACCTCTGCTTACAGAATGCGTATACGACTTTGTATACTAGTGAAAGTACTGTCTATCAACTAGACGCTTTACCGTAGTCGATTTGAGTAGCTGGTTTCCTTCCACCCACGCTGTCTGCAACCTGCATGCAAATGAAATTAATTGCCAGAAGCGAGGCAAATGACTGTGCCGTGTATGTTTTCTAGTCGACCTAGATTTGCATACCGCTTCCACGCCCACCTCGTACGTGCTTTATAGGACATGATAGTTTCGACGTTTCATCAATGTGCGTGCGCATTATGTTGCGTGGTAAATTTGACAATATTCTGACAATCTACTTATTGTAATGAACCATGCAATTTACTGATAGGAAATGCCAGAGGATGCAGCGATGTTTGGCTTAACGACGAAACTAGACAGTACGATGTCACCTGAATTATGGGACGAGGTTGTATTTGGTAACATTTGTAACGATGCAATACCTATGGAATTCATATAGCGGAAGTAATAATGGTCAGCTTGTCCAAATGTTTGCTTTATCCGTAAGTACGCTTTATATGATGAAAAATATGCTGAACACAGGGCTTTTTGCAAAAATATTTGGTTGCTTAAAATAGCGGACTTGGTACTCAGTACTTGCAGCTAATTGGCATGACATGTTTTGGTTTACATGGTATCTTCGTAACGTATGTGCAGTAAAATCGTTGAGTAGCACCGATAAGCGTTCTGTCTATGATAAGACTGAGTGGGTAGAGCAACTTCATGTCGGGCTGCGCCATTAGTAAAGCCAGAAACGGTCTCACTTAACCGCGAGAGAATAACTCTTAGAATGTTCTCACCGTCAGATTGAGAACAATCTTGGGAAGCGAGGGGCTGTTCCGTAAAATTTGCTGGTTCGTTCTCTTTTATCCTTCGGTGATTCCGATGCGGATTAAGGACAGTACTTTGACGTTTGCTTTTGCACGCGTGCAGCTGGATTTAGTGAATAGATAGTAGCTACCTCAGTTGTGATCAGGTTCTGCAATGGATGAGCTTAAAAAATCTTAAGTGAAACGCTTGTTCAATAATTTTTCGTGTGAACTAAAATAACTATACTGAGCGTTGCAAACTGTGAAATTCTATTGACACGAACGATGACAACCGAATGGGCAACATAAATTGTGCATGTTGATTTTCTACCCTATACTTCAATAACGGTAATCACCAATATACATGAGGCTCAGTTACGTGGTTTACTTGGCACTTGAATCGGATCATACCACGAACCGACTGACAGGCACCCAGTTTTAAAACGTTAGAGATCGAACTATTATTCTCGCTTTATTGCCACCGGCCATGTTTTCAGTTCCTCAAAATGACCAGCCGTTGCCTGGCAGCAATGGGCACCAAAATGCATTGAAACAAAAGTTGATCCAGTAAAGTTGAGATGAATTGGAATGCGAAATTTATGATGCTGTCAACACAAGTCAACGAACCCGGGGACAGTGTATGCCATGTAACCAGCACTATAGGTCCAAAGTTGCTGAACGTAAGTCAATCATACTGGTAGCGTGTGCAGCTCGGCCGTTATTCCTTTGTTACTGATCGCGTTTTCCAACAGTTCATTTGGATTCACACTGAATGGCCTATCTCTCTGTCCGTTAGTTTAAACCACAGAAAAACCTACCTGTTCCAAATGACTCCATGTTCTATTGAAAGCCAGCGATTTGTGACGAAAACTGAGGAAAACGAACCTATACAACATCAACATTTTTCTTTAAGAAATATATGCCCTTCAGGGATTATAATCTGAAAACGAAATTTCTGCCATTACTTCTGAAACTGGGAGTATACTAACATCCAGTGAGTGTCATAATCCAAACACACTCAATAAATCTTGTGACGAAAAAATGAAAATGGGCTTATTAGTTTCGGGACAAGAAAGCCAATAAGAATTACTGAAAATTAGTGAGTACCAAAAAACGATGTGTGTGAACGCAAGAATCACAGTCAATGCAGCTATTTAAGCGGTTTGAGAAAATAAACCAACTTGAAAGAAGATGAAATGAGTGCCAAGAATAAAAGGGAAAAGTAAATATTCACGACGAGGACATCGGCTTGATAGGCCACTGGCACCGTCTGCAAAGTTCCGGTTTGTAATTCCCAGTGATCACTGTCTAAGCATTTGTCATACAGTGTTACCTAAACTTTGCATACAAACCTCAATGGACTTTTATGACGGACATAGCGTGTGATTTGATAAATCAGTGTGTTTGTAACTTATTATCTGATTGTCTCATGCTTCGGTACCAATCAAGGGTATAATTTTTTCTCTCCAAAAGCTGTGTCCAAAAATGAAATGACTCGGATTGAATAAAAATAAATATTGGAGACCTGTTCTCTACTGCCACCATGCCGGTGACGTAATCATTGCCTTTGGAAACACGGTTGAAGAAGACGAACACAAGTGTAAAATTCAATTGGATTCATCGACTCGTAGAAGGCAATAGTAAATATCTCGACGACAGTAATGTTTTATGGATACACTGATGAATAAAAATCACTCTTTAGGTATAATTGATGTCGACAAGGTTGATATCTAACAAGTTAGCCGATTTATTGCTGGAAATCGGCCTTAGTTAAAGGCTCTCCTAAAGAGCAAGTAAAATTAGCGTACAGGAGATTTTCATTAGGTATCAAAAATTATTTTTCACAAAGTCTTGGCAGAATGGGATCCTGATGGAGTTTGCTTTGAAGCTATCCATATAAGAATCATCCATCTTGAAATCACTGTTTTAATGATCGTTGTTTGTTAGACTAGGATCAGAATGTGGTAACAAAGGAGTCAACGGCGAGGACTTCAATTAGTCCATAAACTTCGACTTTCACTTAGTCAGTGCAGTTGTCGTTTCCGTAACCGTACGAATGGTAGAAAATCGGTGTAAAATGTTATTTTCCTGATCTAAACTAAGTAGTATCTGTAGGTTAACGTCAAAGTGCTCTATTTTACCAAATTATTTTGACTTATGAAATAATTCACCATGTGATGTCATCGCTCAACTGACCATAAAGAAAACATTGAAGCATTGTACTTACTTAGCTCATATTTTTATTGGAAGCACCATATCTCTTGGCTACTAGGGTCCAGTTCAAGGGAGGGAGAGCGGTAGTACAGCAATTACCCTGAAACTCGGAGTAGTGCAGAAACATTTAAGGTTTCATCACATCCGTTGTGACAGGAAATTGCCGCCTACCGTCAACGTGACCGGCGGATTTGGGATTCGGAACTCCGAATTTTATGGTTGGTCTATTTTTAAGAAGAAAATAACAAAAGTCGAAGAGTTTTGTTGCTAGGTTTAAATCATGCTATCAGCCGTCAATGCCCATTAGGATATCTACGATTGGCCTCTAACTCTTTCCATAATTATTACTATTTGCTGTTTGACAAAAAGACCAAAATGAAAATACCATCATTGCCATCAGACGTAAACACGCCACCACGTGACATCGAAATGGCGAATAATCACTTTCTAAAACGAAGAAATTCAGGCTCTCAGTGAAACCTAAACTGATCCAGCAAACAACGTACTGTGTCCGTCACAACAACTCACTTAGGTTCGTATGAAGCACGATGAAGAGATGCCGTACCAAAGTTGCTTAGACCCAAGTGGATGTGAATTGATAAACTAAAATTTCACATTTTATTGATAGCTTATCAGTTTGGCCCTATCTTGGTAGTCGAACGATTGTTTTTTCATTTGCGCTTTTCATCCTTGTAATTTCTGCCACTCATTTTATTTCCCCCGGTTTTCTGTAATTATTTGGTAGATCACATAGACATTTATACTGAGTCTGGTGTAGAGTTGTGCAGATTTTCTGAAATATTCAGGAAACATTCTATCAACCTGTTTTTGACATGTAAACATTGATTCTGGCGTAATTTCGAGCTTCTCAGTGTTTTACCCCTAAACGTGGATGAGAGAGCGATCAAAACACTCAGATCGCAGGTGCGAAGGTCACGATTACCAACGTCTGTGGGATTCTTATGCCCGGATGAAACTGGAATTGCATCTGGCAGACTGTTCCAAAATCACAAGTTACAGCTGTTTCCACGATAATTTCTCACGCTTATCAGCGTGTTTTGGCCGATTAAAGTCTTTCCTAAACATCATAATACATGACATTATCTGCATAAAAGCGAAGCTGCCTCAAACTGGATCCGACTGAAGTACCTTTTATCTATAGAAAAATTTAGTATATCGTACTCTGGTTGTCTTCTTTGCTATACCCAGCCAAAAACGGTGTGACGGAAGTTGCTAACTTCGCTTATGATGTTTGTATGATGCTGACTGCCGTGAAAATGTGGTCAGGCAATAAACATTTCATCAACAGCTCACCAAATCCACTTTTTGTTTACCTCGGAGTAAAAATTTCGTACCAGGGCATGTCTAAAATTCACTCACTCTCTTAATTCCGACGAGACTGGGGACATGTTACATCTGAGCAATACAAATATATTATGATTTATTTTATGGCCTTTGCCGTGAGCGAGAGAATCACTGGTAATATCAAGGACATGCGAGTTCTTCGTTAGCGGAATAATCAGTTCTGATGGATCGCCATCAATTTACGGAATTCACCTGTCCTTAACCATTTGGGTAGGATCTGATAAGCCATTGTAAACGGAGTATCCAGGCTGACAAAGGACAGCGTCAGTTTGTTGCTTGACCAGACTGATTTGAGCAACGTAAATTTGACTGTTGTCCATTAGACCTGACCAAAGTAATCTTATCTTACTAGGATGAAGAAAATAGCCCACAGCTTATGGCCCAGCCGTCATTTTCATGTTTTCCAGTTCCCGCAAGTCTTGATCCCTTACAGACCCGGGTCACGGGTGCGAATCGAAGCTCCAATCCATAATTTTGACCTGCACCGGTTTCACATACAAACATACGCAACAGTGGACATATTTCAACTACTAAAACTGCAACCTATCACCGTTTGTAGTAGATCATATACAATTTTGTGTGCTGACATTACGAATAAATGCAAGAGAACTCTCAACACCCTGTTTTGTTTCTCACTATGTCTATGGGATTTTTCACTGTTTTGATGATCATCAAATTTAAACTACTTTGTCCCCTCTTCGAATGTCATATTGCAGAATCAGCTGGTCATGTGATAGGTAAATTCACTGTGCAGGAAGAAAATAGCTTAGGCTATAAATAAAAGAAGTATATCGGTGAAGTATATTCTCGAGCTGAGGTACGCTACACACTGTTGCACTTAGTCGCGTTCTCTAGTTTCTCCAGCCATTGTTGAAAGCGTCATGCAGAACTAAGTCCGCTCGTGGTCTAATTGATTATTATTAGCTAAGCCGAAGAGATATAAGCTCTGTACTTCTTCACAGTAAAATATAAAACACCAGTTGCAATGCCTAAAGACTTCTTCACTTGGAGAGTAAGGTCCACGTTTCATACTTTCCAACCGTTACCTTAAGTTATTTGCCCTCTTTTTGTTATGAGTTTTCTCATGCGATATGCTCCGTCTCGCTGGACTTTTGATCCAGCGTAAATCTAATGGGAACCAAGGTAAGGTATGATATGCCAAGATCCGCTTACCATTTTCATTTCACTTTTCTACGTTCCAGATGGTTAGCAGTGAAACCACATACCTAGCGTAGCAAACCCCCTGCATACGGTGCAACATAGTGCCCGTAGTGTTTTAGTTGACACGTCACCTGGGATGTGACTTGTGCAAGTGAGGTATAACTTTCTCATTCTGCGGCGTTACCTATTCCAGCTATTTGACTCCGTACACTCGCTGCAGTCTAACCGCTGGCTGATTGAGTATTTTCGATATCCGCATTCCTCAGTGAACATTTGCCTCCATCTGGTTAAACGGTGTCACTGATTTTTCATTTGAACAACTGGCATCCTTTATATTAACGACCTTTGAGGATGACCTGTTAATATTGAGCTTTGAAAGCCACTGTTTTGATCGACCGCCGGATTGCACTGGGAGAGTGACTTACGGCAACACTAGGTTTTGGTCCTGGACGGACCTGATCGCAAAGATGCGAATGACACTGAACTTTATGAAAAATATGCGCAGCATTCGCAACTGTTGTACAAACTGAAACGAAACTCGATTCGCCTTGAGTCACACCACAGAATTGAATGACAGTGATCGCGTTGTTTTTGTGTTTATAATAAAAGTAATTAATTCAATAAGAGTCGTGCGTGAAGATAATCAAATTTAGAAAGGAAAATACGCAAATCCGTAGCCAGTTAAGTAACCTCGACAGTGGGCTTATCAGTATCGGCGAATACCTAAAGGTAAGGGGTAAGAGGGTATTTAGATTGGTAATGCCGGCTGTGAATCGGATTATAAATTAGATCCTCTACTATGACTGTCTAGCTATCGTTAGCAGAGGTTCAAAAACGGTCTTAGAGTGCAGGTTAACACAAGGTTATAGTTTACACATTGGTACGCAGTCCCGACCGGATTCTTATCATCATGTGCAGTTTAGTTAAAAATAATCTCTCATCCACAAACTTAACTGTGCTTTGCAATAGTAACATTGGGGGAAACAACGGTTGGGAATATTCATTAGGTTGTTATGATAGCGCCTACTGGCTACGGGTAGAGGTAGCATCAGGCATGATAACCTCCAGTGATCTCCGATGAATAGCCCAGTAATTACCGACTGACTGTCACTAACAAGCATACCCTCACAACTTCGTTCCATTTTCTCTTTTGTACACGGTGGTTCTCTTTCGCTTTGGTACATTAACCGGTCGTCAACAAAAATGGGACATCAAAACGCACTGATGGTTTGATCATCTCATCGACAGTTCGAAACAGTTAAGTGAAATGTTGAATGCTTTGCAACCTCGTGCAATCAGCCCTTCGGCAACCCAAATAAAGGGGTCATCTTTTAAAAGACATATTTCAGTGCAGTCCGCGCAGAAATGAACCGGAATATTATCTACGCCGCTGGTCAATAATCAACATATTTTTCACAGTGTTTTCACTCCTCCCTATTTGTATTTGAGGTGTATCAGCAAGTATCGATAATGTTAACTTCTCTAAAGTTAATTCTGGATTTTCTCAATTTTTTCAGAGTAATTTCCCATCTTTAGTTGTACTCTGCTTGCGCTGGCTTGAATTCCATTTTATCTAGGTGCTGAGCCTATCGGACATGTGCAAAAATAAAAGGCATTTTTTTTTGGGAGCAAACATTGGGCTTCAACAATACTACTGCCCACAGGGTTGATAAAAATTTGCAATGGTCATCATGCATTTCCAACTGTAGAAAAAAACCTTTGGAAGCCATTTTTTCAAATATATTTTCGCAGGCACTTCAGCGTTAAACCATGGTCAGCCTTATTGCTTTCCTGCTCTTATTTTTCATGGCCATGTCCCTTGTTGTTTGTTTGCCTAAATGAGATCGATAAATCTTTTGGCGGGCCTTACTTTTAGACATAGTGAATATATTTTATATCACTTGGAGAACTAGCAGCTGAACTGTGCGGGCTGTATCTCGCTGCATGTGAGATGATTGCCCACATGATATTTTTGGAATTTATTCATCCTGTACATAACAATTTATCAATATTAAATTCATGTTTTAACAAGTTACACTACTAAAACCATTGATTAACTGGCCTGATTTGTGACAGATCGGGAGTGCTTGAACCGAAGTTCCCAATAATATATCCTATCCGATCACATAAGTCTACGGTATTTTCTATACCTTAGTATCAATTCTGATGAAAAAAGGACGTCTGTCTAGGAAGGTGTCGAATCAAGCATAAGTACAGTTGCTGTAGCTGATCTGCAGCGGGGATATGATTTCCCCTGAATTTTGCTATGAATTATTTCGCATTATTTGGCTGAAAAATGGAGAAGACATTTTGCCTTTTGAATCGTGGATGATTGTTTTGCCGCACTAAACGAAACGGTTGATAAATAATCGTAGAACTGTTCTCAAATGGAATTTTGTAGTTTTATAAAGACGAACCGAGGCTGAGAATGACTCTTTCTTCGTTGCACTAGAACACCCATGTAGACGGTCCTAGACAAATTCCAGTTACCCGAAAATCAGGCATGGAAAGGTAGTTTCGTGCGTGACTATTTATTTTAAGACAGATAAGTCAAAGCTGCCTGTGGTTCAATCACAAATTGCACAGTTATATCAGATTATTTCACAGCTGCCACGCGACTTTAGCAAAGATGTATCAACTGCATTTAGTCCTCGTACTGCACAACATTTCCAGTCATGCTTAATATTATATTATTTTATTTAATGGGCTCGTTAAAGTGACACAAAGCATTCAAGGCTGTATTAACTACTTAGGACGGATTGCCTCAACAAAAGCGGTACACACCAAAACACATTTTGCAAACATTCGATCTGACCCGCACCCATTCCCTATTTGCTCCTGTCTTCATAAAAGACAACTAGTCACTCAGCCCAAGAAACATTATTAAAATCACTGATTTTCAAATCCACCGGCAAACAAATGAAGCAGAAATTCAGATTCTTGCATGTTTCTTCACTCTTCCTCGTGCCAGTACTTTGAGCTTGTTCATTATCAATACCTCCATCGGTTTTTCAATTGTGCAACTTCCATGTGTTGTCAAGTGATAAAATGTATTGACAGCTATTGTCAGTTGTTGAAATTGTTCCCTACTTATGCATCTTAAATTGTGTCTAGGCGTTCAGCATGTGACTATATTGGCTTTTCTTCAAGGAGTCACAAAACAATCCCTGTTCCCCATTTATTGCTTCCTCTTCTTCTGTAAGTTAGTTCCTTGTTTCAGTTAAGTGCATCCGAAAAGTTATCAATCCACAATCGATGACCATAAATGAACTGAATGTACCATCTCTTTTTCCCAATTGTTCCCACTCATAATTACGACTGCGCAATATATTTATTTCAGTATATCTGATTCTGCGGTCTGCAAATTCCCTCTGGTGGGTGAGTAGAGTAGGTGCGTCGGTGATTGAAGTTCCAGTATTTGTTAATGTTGTACCCATTCCAGGGCAAATATTACCTTCTGTTGAGTCCATACCTTAGTCTACTAATTATATAAACAACAAGATCGGGAAATTTTTCAGAGCTATCAAAAGGTGCTGACTAATTTATCAAGCTAAACTCACTAGAACGGTAAACATTTTCAAATTCTAATATCAACCAGTTTTTGCTTACCATTGCATGCCCATTTACATTAATTCCGTGATTTCACACAATTCGGTGAGAGTATACAGAATACTGCGCACGCACAATCCAGTGTTTTGTCCGTTTACCTTAACTGTTCACTCTAATCTCAGTTCGATCACAGTTTGCAGTCGGGACTAATGAACTGTCAAATGTGTTAATTTTAAAAAGCTGCACATCATTTTCACTTTTTATTGTCTACTTTAGGCAACTGGTTTGAGGCGAAAATCGTAGTTATACTGATTTGTACTAGGACACGTGATATATGGTGCCTTCAGAGGTAGCTCGGTGTAACAGTCCATCAAATCAACTGTGTTGTACTGTATTGCAGAGGGTGTTCAGGATTGTCTCTAGAGTTTATGAATACATGAAAAGAATTCGGTGAACGAACTGCGGCTTGCTTCAGCGCGATAGCAAACCATGTTGGAATAAAGTTGACGCAGTACGTGCCTGGTCCGTTTTTCGTCATCAGAATGTTCAAAAAGAGCGTTTTGACTATGAAAGTAACCGAATGATACCAAAAAAGTCCGAGTTGGACCTTCTGCTGTCACTTGTTGCCTCAATGGGGGAATAGTGTATCCACAAAATCCTGTTACACATCGGCGAGATTAAAAAGTTAAGTGCGAAATTCTTTTTATTTAATCTCGTTTGTTTCACCGTTCTGCCACTCAGCGGATACTAACAAATTGAAACCCAGCTGACGAAAGTCAAAGAAGTGCAAAAAAGTAGTGATTTGTATTTTGAAATTACCATTTTCCATCCTCGACGTAATTAAGGAAATCAACAACACTCGGTCGCCCAAAGTATTCCGGAGCATATCGTTTCATCTCAACTAGTGCTTACGAATCGATCTATAGAGCATGCATCTATGATGTTTGTAAGACCACAAAGAATTACGCACGCGCGCGCACACGCACAGAGACCCACGACAAGACGTGATTCACTAGACAAGTTACCAAAAGAGGGGATAGAAAATAACCAGAAAAATAAGCAACTCATAGCTTAAGTTCGTGGCGACTAATTGTAATTGCCTGTGGGTAGTAAACAATTTCCGGTTGCTAATGCCGTTGAAGACGATAAACCCCGCATTGAGGTTGGTTTAGTGTTTCTGCTCCCAAAATATGTTGTGCAATCGGTGATTTAAGTGTCGTGACTTGGCACGATGATGGAAGTGGCGCTGTGGGTTTGCGCTTTGCTTGCCATAACCATTTTGTTGTGCAACCGTCTCAGTGTTCTGCTAATGCAGACGAAGAAGCACCAATGTGAGTTGAAAAATGCAATTGGACTTAACCTAGAAAAACAGTAGTTTCTCCATTGAATATGTTGATTTTGGAGGCGTCACAGGAAGAGTGGTCATTCTGGCCGCGGTGTACTTTCGATCGATGTCGCACTTGAGGTTCTTTTAGGTATGCTTGTGTCGCTGTATGTAGAAGACAGCTGTAGATGAGACTTCATGTCTGAAGCTGTACTAACTGGGGCTCTGTTTTGAAAGCAGCTGCGATAAAATAATTGGTATCCGTTAAATTTAAAGGTTTGAACAACAAACTGTATCCTTCAAGCATATTAGGTTTGCGTTTTTTGTCTGCTCTCTTGGGATATAGTCAGAACAAGCACCATGTTGTATCCTATGAAGAGGAAGCTGGTAAAGCACAGGCATTGCCTTCACCACATTTTCTTTTAATGAACTTATTTCAATCTTCCAAATGATTCGTTATTTCGTTCAGTTACTGCAGTACCTAAAGTAAGTGATGTTCTTCTGTTCTTCAGCATTTTCGGTTCGCTATGACCTGTTGTGTTAAAATGAACTAGCAGTAGTTCACACTTTCTTCTTTGGTGCTTTGAATTACGAGAGTAATAACCAGATAGATTCGGTAGAGAGCTTTTTTCACGGTCGTTTTAATTTTCTGTTTAAGACGAGGGTAGAAATGAATATTAGAAGACTGGCCTTCGAAACCCGTCAACCTACCGTTGAAGATGCCTAGTAAAATAGTTTTGATACCTCACTGTTCCTTAAGTCGACCTTCAAGTTGCCCTCACTGTCTTGATGTGCTACATCAATTGTTTCCTGAAGTGGAGCTTTCCTAGGAAGAAATTTTGCATCCAATGCAAGTAAATTATTATTGCAGATATTATAACTATTTCACAGATAGAATGTTTTCCAAACAAGTCTCTCACCGGGTTTTAGTAATGCACCAGACCCTAGTTCTAACACTGTGACTGGTTTGTCATAGATAAAGTTGACGTGAGATGTTTATCACCTTAAATTTTTGATATCATAGAATGGTAATCACTTTGTTTCCATAGTCTGCTTAGCTCAGAACAATAAATCTCAAACCTTTAATCGGTAGACGAAACTCCAAGTGTTTATTTAGCTCCAGTTGTTTTCGAGCTGCACGTCAATCATTTATTTGAAGGGACTTCCGTTTCATGGAGGTATTTAGGATCTCATACTCCAAGTCTACCAGTTTTGCACTAAACCATCCCACTGGAGTCGTCAATTGATGTTTTGTATTTGAACAGAGCTTACCTCCGGCCCGTGAGTCGTCAATTATTAAATTATTTTACTGGTCAGCAGTTAATCGTGTATACTAAAGTCTTTGTCAATAGACAGAACAGTCCAGACGATATTTTGTGAAATAAAATCCCATTTGAATCATCTGGATGACGAATCACGTGGGTGACATGCAGAGTTGTTTTCGTCGGTTAGGTAAGGATGATGATTATCAGAAAGAGAATACAATGGCCAGAAGTATAGGCTCTTGTTGGTAGTAGTGCACGCGGAAAGAGAGACAAAATTTCTGCTGAAGAAATGGGGACCACTGAACAGCACAGTTCCGGATGCGCTTGTCTAACGAACGGCAGTGAACACAAAATAGGTCATATGCTTCCGGGATGAATTTATCCGTCCATTCTTGTGTAAAATGTATTAATTGCGATGCATAATTAACATAGAAAGACGGAGTTTGCTGAGCCACATATTTTTGGTGGCAAGCAGGGAGATCCCAATGGACATTTCCGTCTACCCTCGCTTTGTTTGTCATTCTTCCATTCAATTCAGCCATACAAGTTCTTGTTCAGACAGTGACCCTCGTCGATGTACTGATTGTTCTACTTTGGTCATTCTCAAAGTCTGACCGGTTGTCTAGTCAGATGGAGCTACATTTTGTCAGAATGAAGTATGCTTGTTGTTCAAAACTTCGAAAAAAGGCAGGTAGTATTTTGCTGGTGCTCCGTATTTTAAAATTGCCCTTCATTTCAAAATTGCTTTCGCTTGCTAATTGCCACTCAATAGGAAAACCTTGAAAAGGTTGTCTAGGATTTAAAGGCTAGCTATTTTTTAAATACGCAGATGTTCACTTGTTTTTATAAAGTACACATAAACTACATGACTGAAGTCACGATTTACTTCAAAAAAACATAACTAGCCTACCTCATCGACTTCTGATATCGACTAATATTCCGATCACAGTGTGCAACTTGCGGAGGGGAAATAAAGCCATAACGGCGATGCTGAAGGACAAAATGGATGCTTGCCACATACCGTTACTCCATCCAGCACCAAGGGGTTTTGTGGAGTGAGCGATAGTTTGAAGATCTAATTAGGATGACCGGAATACAACGGTGAAAACGAGATCCAAAAGAACAACGCTGATGACCTCAAAGACACAGAAGATACGAGTACTGGATCGCCAGCAAGGAAGAGGAACAGCTTAAATTGAGTGATGCTTGAAAGAGGAATTATTAAAACATTTGTTCAGTTTGCCAATTTAAACTGTCCGGCCAAGCTGATATGCGTGCCTTTCTGGCGCCGCCGTCACGCCACATTACTAGTGGCTTTGTTTTGCCTTATTTGCTCTTTGAGAGCGCTAATTGTTCTGTCGTTTTTGCTCAACTCATCAACTTTTCAATGCTTGTCGAGCTATTCAATAAAGAAGAGTACGGATTTATTTGAGGCAAAATTACTTCAAAACATTTCGAAAAGCCTGACAGTTCACAATGGAACATGTTGTACACTGCTAAAAGGTGTATCGTTACCCTAATGCCATAAAAAATGACAGGTATTTTGTACGCACCAGTTGGTGATTCATCGTTTGTTCGACGGCTAACACATGCTTATTTGAAAAACTGACTGTAGAAATGGATCAGACAATTAAATGCGAGCCAATTTGAATTTTTTATTGTATCAGAGGCATATGAATTTGGCAGAATTGGACACTACAATCACTGAAATTCGGCTAAGGAAACAAGAATCAGGGACCGTTTGGTGTTTACAGAGCAAATAATTGCTTTTTCACTGGCCCCATAGTGACGTGGAATAATTTACCTAAAACATTAAGTAGAGACAATTTCACCTGCGTTTGCATGCCAGAGTTTATTTTTGTTTAATTTCATTAGCAAAACCTTGCAGTTAATGAGTTACATTTTTTACGGGAAATATGTGAATTGATGAGTGAAGGAGATTGGTTTTCTTGCGTTTGATTTTGTGATTATCGTGGCCCGAAGAATTTTTGTGTACATGTGAATAGATGAAAATTTTTGGGGACTAGGAAAGCTATATGTTTTAGGGTTAATAAATGACAAGTAACTAAGCGAAGGTGATGAATAGAAAAAGCACACACAAACCTGTAGTAGACTGTCGAGCGTAACGAAAGGTTGTGTTTGAGTGGTAAAACGCGATTTACCCAGTTGATGGAAATCAAGGGTATTTCGGACTGCGATTTCGGGCATTACCGCTGGCAAAAATTGACTGCAAGGAAATCGTTGGCAATGAACTTCGTTTGTCTGCTCGGTTTCTTTGGGAATGTGTTTCTAACGGACGAACTGTTTTTTAATGGCTGATAAATCAGGAAATGGAAAAGTCATTGATGATGAATCTGTAAGGAGTAACTTAAAGGCAGCCAAATAGTCGGCTACATTCCTAATACCCACTTTGCCAGAGATGGTCCATGGTTGGAAATCGATGATGACGTTGAGCTCAGCGGTGAATGTATCCAAGGAAGCACTTCACACAGGTTTTCAAGTGTTTGAAATTGGAACACAACCGATTGGGAATCACCAGGCACTTCTCATTCGTTGGCACGGCTTTTTCAGATTGGCGGTGGTAGAAACTGTTCAATACATGAAAGGTCTTCATCATTTTTACCAAATTGATGCAGTTCAGCTTCATGTAATACCAAAGTAAGTTGAGTTCAGCGTGGGGCCTTCTCGAAGGGAAAAGACTTAGAAATCAAAATTTTGCGGTTTTGTTGGGCTGAGTACATTTCAAAGAATTAGATTATGTGCATGAGAAAGCGATTCACCTCCACCCCAATCGTTACCCCGCTCAACTGTGTGGAACATCAGATGGTCTTGTGACACTCCAAATGGTCGTTCTTCTCAGAGCAGCAAATTCAAGAAGCTCTGAGGCATTCCCATCCACTGAACTTTTGTTTCGACAATGTGATAAAATAAGTTCAAATCTGATATTTCAAACAGAACAGACTATTTAGCAACAAAAGTATTCTCGCACATCAACGAGAAGAGTTTGGGAACATATATGAACAACCTCAGGTTACCACCATCAAAGTAATGAGTAAAAAAATGAGATTCAAACTAGATGCGCGGATTCATTTACAGTGGAAATTATGATGGAATGGCCGAATTGAACTGGAAATAGATAAGCCGAACATTTGGTGCATTTTCTTACAGTCCAGTTATATGACCCCATACGTTAAGAGAGGCTAAGATCATTCTTTGTCTACACAGCTGAAACTAAGACTGAAAAGCTCCGTCCATAGTTCAAACAAGTCCCAAGAATTGTGACAATGCTTTGTGTATTGATTCAACTTTGATGAAAGCAGTTGCCTTCTGATCACGCTAGATACTTTTCAGACATGCTTTGGCGTTGCCCCAGCACAAATATTCAAGGTTGTGGTTTGTCAAAGTCAGCAAACGATTTACCTCACCATTTTGTTTCTACCTTTACCTTGTTTGATAGCCTTTTTCTGTTTTTCCCTACTCGAGTCTCAAAAAAATACATTTCGCTGCTTAAGTTCACTGGTGAGAATGGCCCACTCAGTTGAAACATGTATGTAAGCTCAAAAAACGAATAAAACCAAACCATTTTGTGTTAGTTTAGTCTAAAAGAAAGGGTATTAAATGATCAATATGGGAAATAGATTTAACATGTCGGTAGGTTACGAAACTAAGAAATGAGGAGTATTTTTCACCCACCAGTGACAGTGAAACTGTCGAAGAGTACTAAAGGCTTCTTGTTAAAAAGCACCTTGTCTATGATTTTAGCTTTTTTGTCCATCATGACAACACATGTCAAAAAGCTTCAAGCTAAACTATCTAAAAATCTTTGATTTATATTCTTCCTTAAAGTTTGCAAGTAAGACGGACCAAAAGTCTAGTCGCAGCAAGATAATCTGCGACACAGACTTCTCGATAGAGGAATTGAAAACAGAAGCCTTTATAGCTAATTGGCACCTCCGGTTTTGTTAGAAATAGAGAAGTAGATTAACATGTATATAGCAGACCACTATCATTGCTCATCCACAAAACAGGCTAGAAGCCACAGAACAGAACGACGTGTTCCGATTCCCAATTACGCCCGGTTGGTTTTAACATTCTTCCCTGCTCCGTAGTATAAACTAAAGTAGAATAACTATTTACCTATTGCCCATCTTAGTATCCATTTAACTGAATTTCATGTATAAGCTAGCATATTGGTATTCTTGTGACCGCTAATGTGGATCCAATGCCTCCTCTCTCATGGCGCCGTCCTCCAGGGTTTAGGAATAAATGCTTGGCACCTGAGCATCTATTCCAGTACTACGATTTCCAGCCAGAGTAGTTCTACTCATCAAGCTATCAGAACCGGCAAGAGTGAATTTACCTTTCTTTGGATCAAGCACGAATTTGCGTTGGTGAATCTAACCGTGGGTAGTGAAATCTGCATGTCTAATCTTATCTGGACACAATGAACCGGTATTCATTGGTCAGGACACTTAGGATTCAGTTAGTTCCAAATCCATATGAAAGAATCAAACATGAGAAAGGCCATGACAAAATCACCCAATTTACCGTCAAATATGAATATTTCATCAGTCGAAAGTTTGCAGGTATACTGGATGGACAACAAATCGCAATTTGACTTCGTTCTGTAAAATTTATAAACCATCTCTTTTCCTTGCAGACTTATATAGGCTGCAAAGCCAAAAACGTTTACAAACAGAGCTTACCGATCTCACACTAATTCACCTTAAAATATTAAAGATGCCCACATGTAAACTGCAAATGTTTTATGGAACGCCTAGGGAACGATGGATATGAGACGAAAGCTCACTAGCCGTATCTAAACCAGACTATACTAATGGTGACAACCTGCAGCCATGACCTCGAGACTCTGAGTGACAAGTGACGGCTTCAAGTCCTTATAAGTCGTTTGTGACAACAAGCAAAGTAACAGTAAATTACTACAAATGGTACTAGGAATATGACTCAGGTCTCCGTTATGGGTAAGAACAAACACACCAATTAACCCTGCCCCTTCCAAGCAGATAAATGATTTTGCACCTTCATAAGTGTCATTGTCACCTCTTAACATATCGAAACTTGTATTGTAGAAATTCTGTGTGCGGGCTTTGGGAATATGTCGATCACCACAGAAAACAACTTTGCTGAGCAGTAAACATGTGTAAAGCGTGTTGTCCCAATCCCGATTGAGGCGTAAAACTGGATCGAATTTCCGAATTAAATATGGCATAAAATTGTTGAATCATTGAGTTTATATCCCAATCTCTAGGACTGAAATGCATCCAGTGACCAGGTGCTATGATGATAATCTCGAAAGCCATGAATAGAAATTATCCTACCTTTTCGCCTGCTATCCGAATGAGGAAATAAGAATCAAAAAGTCTATGTCAAGAGAAACATAGGCAAACAGAAAGCACATCAAAAACAAGTTCTGTTCAGCTTGAAGTATTTCTCTTAGTGCAAGCTGATGTCAAAAGTTCAGTCAGGAGCATACACCACACTTATAAACTGCACGCAAACAGTGGTAGAACTCTAGGTCAGGAAGAATTTCCGAACACTAAAGACAAATAATCAAATATTTTAGAAGATGAATGAAAACTAAACGATACTGAAACTCGTGTAAACAGAAATCTTTTACCACTGTGAACGGTAATCTGGTTTGCTTCTGTGAAATCGAAACTGTCTAGCGTTCTAAGTGTTTCGCAAATCAGAACCAGAATAAAACTCGACAATATATTGCTTAGCAACACCATGGGATGCTTCATCCTTCTGCCACTGACTTCGTATTGTTAACAGACTACGTTCATGTCAGAGAAATGATAGGTGAAGAGCCGAAGAATTTACTAACAACTTACAGAGTTTGAATGCTTGGCCAGTTATCATGTGTAAATCAGTGGTGATGAGCAATATATTATGCGACGTTGACGGTCAGTAGACCATCGAAAATCATCCCAAATGGTGGAACTGCGAAGATGATGGATCCAAAATGATTTTTACAGGACCCCGTTTTGTATTAAAGATTCCGCACTTGGTAACCAACAGGAACAGAACGACTATCTCATCGTTTCATGGTTTTAAATCACTGTTTCAATGTTTGTTACGGCACAATGGACAATTTTAAAAGTTAATCATTCAAGCCTGTTATGCTCACGAAATTCATGAAGCACTTGTTTTGTAAAATATGGTCACCACTGGTCACCACTAACATTTTTTGGTAATCAGTTTTCGCATTCGTTCGATCTCACCACATTTGGCAATAAATTTGTTGCACTCGTCCTCTTACAGTGCTTCAGTAACCCAAGTGTTTTCATTAACCTGTCTGTGAACGTCAACGACACTTCTGCTGAAAGACAAAATACAAAACTACACTCAATTATTAATCAAAAATATAGAGATATCCCGACAAAATAACAGCAGTCTGACAGACTTCGTTTACTGAAACTCGCCAAGCACCGGCAACACTGTTTATTTTGTTTCGAAACTTGCTCAACTATTCTGACAGACTGAATGCGACGTTTTTGTCAATGCTGTTTCACTTGCCGATTAGTGTTGCTTCCCCCACGTGTTTTGTTGCATAGAGCTTGGAACTTAAATGAACCATAGAAAACTGACGGTCCCTTGGGTTTTCATGGGCTCCAGATCAGGGTTTCTTGGACACTATAATACCGCTTTGACGAACAGGAATTTGGGATTAAAGTTCGGGTCGCATTCGTTTTGCTAAAATATGAAACTTATTTGCTCACATGGTATGATTCTTGGTAGAACGTGTTCCTCCAAATCACGAGCTGATTTTTAAAATTGTGTGCACTACCTTGCCCGTTCATTCTAAAGGCATCTATCTGTCTTCTACATGAATATTCTTCTTTCTATGTGTTAAGTCATTAATAATTATAGGTTTGTGACGTACGTAAGTCGAATTCTGCCCACCTATCAAGTAGACGAATTCCATTAGTTCTATTATGCTTCTTGATCTCTAACTTGTAGAGGAGACAGGCTTTATCATGCTCCAGTTGATTCAAAGGTTTGCTTGAATGTTCATTTCTGGATCGAACTGAAACGCTCCATTCATATACAGCCTGACGGTTGGCACTGCATCTAAAAGATTGCTGTCATTGGGTGCAGCCTGTGTGCTTTTCGCCAAGATGTCAAATTGCATTCAACCCAATGATCTATTCCCTTTGTCCTGTTACCGTGAAATACTACAGTGAAATTGTCTACTTGCCTGGTTTTTAAATGTGAACCTACGAAACGCTATAACGGATAATTTCGAGATCACGGCATTAATTCATGATCGGTACCAGCTTCTACTACTTCATTTGTAGGCATTTGTGCAAAACATGATGCTCTCGGCAAGTGGCACATTCTCAAGAGTACTGTCACCATGGCGTCACAACCGAAAGTTACGAAACCGGGTCGTAAATAAAATCTTTAAGCTGAGCATTTATTTTGTAGCAGATATCGTAATAGATACTCAACGGTATCCGAAACGGACAGGTTTAAATAAGCAGTGTATAAATTGGAAGGGTAGATTTGTCACAATGAAATGTATGACTCCTTATGGTCTATTTTCTTTTCAATGGGTTACTTTCAAATGAAATTTCGCAATTCGGCTTTGTGCTCTACCACTGTTTACACTTTTTTCATGAGAAGACAGAGGACACGGTCCTGGAGACAGTGCATTACTCATTGGAACTGGGACGCATTGTTCCTAGCTTGGGGCTTAACCGCCTGAATTGGAGATTTTCATTTGTTCACAACTTATGCTTCCACATATTCTCGGAAGAAAAAAAAACGAACTGAATAAAAACACTTTGAGTTTAATGGTAGAAATTTGATGAGTTTTTTGAACGCAGTTTGCCATTCGTAGGGACTGACAGTGTTTAAACTTGGCGTGGTCCCTGTTTCTCGAATGAAGGCCGATTTTATTACGGCGGGTTTCTCGTCTGTCACTCTCATTCTTGTTGTTAGAAATTAGTTCAAATTTTTAGAGAGCCAAATACAAGTTTGGGTTTTGTCTTTTAAAGTTAATCTAATATGAACAAACATTTATAGTGTATCGTGAGTTAGAGCAGCACCCACAGAGTTTTCCTATACTTGTAAAATGACAGGACGCAACAGGATATTAACAATCTTTGGATACCCTCACAACATGCGGTAGCTACGATTCTTAGCAAAACAATGAAGTTACTACATTATCAACTGCTCAAGTATTTATTACATAAAACAAGCTGCGCTGATATCCCCTTATAGGTCCGGTGGTAGTCGACGTGGTTATATTTACGGAGGTAATGTCCATTCTCAAAAAACCTTGTGGGATGAGCTCCCAAAATGCCCAATTTTAATCGGGTAGTTCTGGTGTGAATCGAGTTTAGTTGACATAATCGATAATATCAAGATCAGTAGCAAGTAGTTTTCAGTCTTGCGCTAGTTGCCAGATAACTTTTTGCGAAAACACTGATAATGAATAAAAACCGAATGTTTAATTTCCAACTGCGATTGTTTTTTGCAACGCGGTCGAAATATATAGCTTTTCACCCGGTGGGTCTAATTTTCACCTAATGGTAGTCATTAATTTCTTTCCATAGCGGGAGATTTTTGCAGGTTCAGATTTCTGTTTAGTTAGCCGATAGTTTTCTAATCCCATACAAAAATGTTAGCAAGAAGTGCGACGTTTTCGAAAACCACGCTCACCCGGGGACCGTCGGTTGATGACAGCGAACTCGGATTCTTGGCTGATCTTCTCTGGTCTCCAAATCGAGGCAACCGGGAACGTATTCAAAGTCGGCAATTGAAATCTGTGACAGAACGATTTATTTCCATAAAATCGACGACGAATTACTGGATGCCATACCTGTCAACAGTGAAACTGGTTTTCGACTGTTTAGTTTCAAAAATGCCTTCTGTTAGACGGAAATAAAATTTTTTAGGCGCATCAGTTGGCACAGTGGATGTATGTCCTGTTGTTCAACCTAAATTAAAGATCCCGAATTCTGCTTACCGCTCGTCTGAACTGTAGATATGTTTGAGTTTATTATTCAACCCACGAATCTATTCGAAATAGAATAATGCTAGAAATAGACGCGAATGTTATCCCAGTGAGATAGCCGTTGCGAATGAATGACGATGACTAAAGTAATGCCGCATTGCTGGTGCGAAAACGTTATAGCAGCTGAAATGGTGTATATCGGACAACGTGTTTGAATGAAAGAAAGAAATAGTTGAAATGTACCAAGTACACAGGAAAACATTTTACGGTCAGACATTAGAGGGAATTATAGAACGACTGACAATAAAAAAAGTGAACTGCAATCTTAAAGCGGTTGGTTTTCCTGACGGCACTTTGCACAGGTGTACAAGATGGAAAATACTTTCAAAAAGCCGGATGGATAATGTACAGTCGGGGTTTACCTTCTTTTGGCACAAACGAGTCCAAGTCGAAAGTTGGTGGGAACAAATAAAATCGAAACACGATATCAGATGGGTCTGTAAAGACTACCACCATGGAAATATGTTCATCTGTAGAAGTGAAATTCACTGGAATGTTTAACACTATCGTTCAACGGAGCTGGCAGCAGAAACTCTGTTTACGGCCAGCGGACATCCCGGTTTGTGTACGACATAGTGCTGGTGAACATATATACCATGCCCGACCTGATTTGCCGCTAAAATTAGTCGACATGCTTGTTTTTGGTCACAAACAACACGTCGATGTCGATTTCGTCTACGCTTATTTGGTGGATGGCGGTGCCATGTGCTATCGGTTTGCGGTGACTGACACATGAGCCATCGTATAAGGGATTGCCGCACTCGATACCAGATTAAGAAGAATCCTTTTCTAAACTGCCGACCGGTCATGTAGATGATAAAATTCATACAGTTGTTCAGGAATAACAGAAAACGGCACAGGTCATCTGCCATGTGTACCAAATCGTAGTGTGTAGAGGCTCCTTTGTTCACTTTGTGAAACTGAAATACAGAGGAAGAGGAGCGACGGTTAAAAGACCAATTGAATAACCCCACATATGGTTCTAATTGCCGAACTAACAAAATGGTAACGGATAGTGGCAGAAAAACCTGAACATCGTAAACCAACATTCGAGTATTTGGAGCATTTAGTCAAGACATGTAAGTAACATTCCCGAAGATCATTATTGCCTATTCACTTAGCAAGATGCTTTCACAATCGGTAAAATACAGTTAAGACGAGAATCACTTAATCAGTCTCGTATTTTCCTCCATCAATGAACTTTTCCCAATTCCGGACACCAAAAAATTCAGCACACCCTTTTTATTTTGGTCCGCACCAACATATTACTTCGAGGGGCTAATCTTAATTCAATGCCAATAACATCGACAGTAAAATATATCCACCCCCAAGTAGGTGTAACTCTATTTAGCAAGGGACAAAGTTACCGAGAACTAGCTTATTCGGCGCAATGTCCTATGTTCTCATGATAAGCAGATCATTCGTTACTTTGTGGGTTTATATTTGAACGCTTATGTTGACCATATCTTGGAGTTCAAGTAGGCGTTTAGTGTTTCCGACAGTAAATGGTTTAGTTTCGGGGAAATGGGCCAGAGCTCTGCACAGACTAACTGTCGTTAGAATTTCTGAAAATTGAAATGCGGGAGTGTCCGCGAAGGCTGTGAATGAGAGGTGCGATTTCTGGCGAAAGTTACAATTAACAAAGGGGACCTCAAAATTCACAAACTATTTTAGCGGCCATTTGATCTAATCATCCTGGTTGGTGTGTGACATAAGGCAGATGCCAGAGAAAATTCTCTAGAAGGGCACTGCACCATGAATTGTAATATTTGGCCGACCACCGAGAACACGCGCTGATAATTTAGATGACGAAACATTCTGGTCACGTTCATGAAGACAGAACACTCGAAAACTGCCGAGGAAAAGGTGGGTACACGTCGCTGATGAATTCTTCTGGGCAGGATGAAAAACTTTACATTTATGTCTCTGCCGTTCATGATAGTCACTCTAACATTAACACTGCTTGATGAAGTACTCGCTTTTCGGAATGCCTGTGGTTCCGTTTATATAGTTATCACTTTGGTAGCACATTTTTGTTTTCCAATGATTAGAACTCATTGTTAGATGATTCTCATTCCACTAGTTCAGAAATTTAGTCAGAGGCATTTATAACCACATCTTATGCAGCTCTGAGATGAAATATCTGCATTACTGTTGGTCACTTACATGTTCCAGTTCCACGTAAATGTGATATGGTAGTGTGAGTCCAATAAAGGTGAATGTAACGACTAGTAAGAGGATCGTAGTCCTCTTCTGACCAATCCAAAATCCAGAACCAGAAGTTTGTGCCTTTCTGTGGCTTGCGGATCTCCCATTCAGTCTAGGCTGGTTTACCGACTGTGTTCTGTATTGACGACCCATATCAAATTCGTCTGGTGATGGCAACGCCCTCACCGAATCGTGTACTTTATCTGCTCCGTTTTGGTCGTCATGAGATACCGTACATTTAGCCATACAGTGATGACCGCTGCAGTCCGTGGTCTCATTTATCAAAGTACTGGTCGCCGGAGGACGACGCTCCGTAGACAGCTGGATTCCATTTCCCCCTTGGTCATTATGTGCAGGTGGAACCATTCCAGACTGGACGACGTCATTGTTTCTTGCCGGGGGGAAATTCGGTTTTATTTGATTGTTTCGACTCACCGTGTCCCCTTTTCCTCCGTTTCGAACTTTGTTTAACACGACTAAAGGAATAGTGGTCGTTGACTTCCGTTTTGCTGTCAATCCCCGCTGACTGAAACAAACAAGACTAGCCAGGCAGTTCCAATTGGATAGCCGTCGGCTGCGATTTTTGTTCTTCTGTACACAGATGTGACTTCTGCAACCCTCGGCCAAATCAGCCAGATTGGCGTTTGCCTTGCGTGGGCATGAACACAAATAATGAATTAATATCATGTTGAAGATGAAGGTCACGATGTAGGGAACGATTCCGAATATCAACAAGTGTTGCCGGCTCAGCCAAAGACTAATCCATCGAGCTGTTGGACTTTCTACAGCGTCACCAATTGAAAGCACCTCCAAAACTGCTTTGGATTCAGTTCCATCTGACGATCCCGTAACTCCTCGTTTTGGTAGTAGTTTTGTTTGCGAACTGCTAGACTTTGATTTTAGACTGTCCCATCCACCAAATATACAAAAGTGATTCAGCTGAAATTGAAAGTGGATGAGAAGAAATGTTTAGGAAAACTGCAGGTTCTACGGTTTTGTGATCCTGCTCAGTTCAGCAGCACTAAATGATGGTAGTTTTATCCTACCCATGGTTTTGCTTCCTAACCTTCTTGGTAAGGTGTTCATCTTGTTCTGCTGAGACAGTCAGATTCTAAATCTGTCTTATTCCCTGAGAAAGCAGATATCCAATTTTGAAACCCATCTCTCGTGTTCAGACGGTAGTCATGCCCTCAGTCTGCTACCATGAAGTTGTGCTCGTGACTAGTTCTCAGATTTGATTAAATGGATTTTTACGCTAAACCGCAGCCACCTTAATAACTTAAATACATTTTGGTTTTATCTATTGTTTCCGTGGACAGCGCCCAACCACTGTTTCTGTTTGAGTAATACTCTCATGTCAGGTTTAATCACTGGCAGGGCAGCTAGCCGCAACCGTCCAAAGTTAATTCATATGGTATTTATTTGAAAGAAGTATCGTCAGTGTTTTTGTTTGACAGCCGTGTTTTGCCAAGTTTAGGTAGACAGTAGTTTCTTCATGAAAACCGTAACAGAGAGAAAAATAACAAAGGGGTAAAACGATCTGACACAGTATCTGATATCTTGATTTGTTGTACTCCCTTGTTTTATCCTTTGAGCTATGACCCGTTTTTGCTGATTAGTATGTTCCTGACATAGAAGAGTATGGATTAATCCGCTTTGTCTATCCGGGTCAAGTTTCAGTACCTAAATCTCGATGATTGCGTGACAGCTACTGTGTTAGTTTTGGTCGGTTTTTGCTGCAAATGTTAGACTGATTGACGGATGTCAGTTGATGACTGTGTACGATTTCTCACCTAGCCAGCTTGGATGGTTCTTGTTCTTTTTCCTACTTAAAATGTGACACATGTATCTATGTAAACAATTCTGGATGCAGTCTATGTTTCGAAATATTTTCCACGGCTCTAAAAACAAATTCCTGAATAAGCATATTAACCCTTCGGTTCGCTCATAGGTGGTCAGTTCTGATAGTAAAGTTAATGGAAAAATGGGTTTCTGTTCAGTGATAGGTTTCAGGGTACTTTTATTAAATTCGGATAAATTTTGTCGATCGGCAATATTTTTTCCCTAATGATTAGGTGGTCCGCAGGAGAGACAAAGGATTGTAACCCCAGGATTGGGACTGAAAAAACACCTCATCTTTGACTTGGGAATTTGCGATGTGGCGCTAAGAAGAAACTGTTGACTGCTGCTGCGGTTATTGCTAGTTGACGTTCGGACACCTTAGTTCATCTTATCCAACCCCTTCCTTCTGACCCGTATCTATCTCTACCCGTTGGGTTTTATGACTCTCATTTTTCGCATCTTTTTTTACCCTGTCAAGTTTACAATTTCCTATTGATTTGTGGTGCTACGCTGTTGTCACACAAACACATGGAAAATTCGTGCTTAAATCTTTCCTAGCCATAATGTCTTATTAGACCACGTTATTAACCTACGTAAGTAAACAAACAACATGAAATGCAGAAAAAAATAATCTTCAAATTATCATCTTCATATCCGACAATCAATAGAACGTTTCGCGGTGCCCAATTCAACTTCGTTATACTCCTTGTTTTCAGACCTTCTCCAGGTAGTCAATCCTGAGTATTTTTTCTGTAGTACTTCCTGCAAGTTTGATACCTTTGGCCAAGGTTCAAGAGCTTTTGTTCAGCTTAAGTTAGATCTGTTGCCTTTACATGAGGTACTTGTCAACAGATAAGCATCATTCGAGTAATTTCGATCCCTGCGACTAGTCGTAATTTTTAAACATTCACTAGCAGTGTAGTAATTGAAGTAAACAGGTATGCATAAAAAACAATGGCAGCACAATAAAGCAAGCAAAATGCGCACACCAGTACAATTCGTTGGCGTAGGAAGTGGCTATCATTCTCTTACTCCGTGAAAGCTTAGGATTGATATGGTAATACCGGAAGTACTGGGGTGAATTTGACAGGCGCAAAAGTAGTAATTCGAGTGATGTGATTGGGATAAAACGATCATCAAGACTGTGATTTGCATACCACTTAATGAGACAGGCACCGAAAATTAAGTCATCTGTCGTCAGTTTAATGAATCCGAACTCCTAATAATGGAACTATTAGTGTGTAGAAATTAAGTTTCATTTAGAAATTTTAGAAAAGCTTTGGTTATTTCAATAAACTGTTTCTAAGCTGGGAATTGTGCTTATGTATCCAGGTTGTGACTTCCTTTTACTATAGATAGACATGCGCACATGATTTTTGGGAAGATAAACGTTGCTAGTGGAAGGCGGCCGTAGTGAACCAATGGGAAAATGTAAGCCCGATGTAAGTATGAAACATCAAGATACTAGTCACCAATTTCGCGACACCCTGAATGAATCTGTATGCCTTAACACACTATTTCACTGACACTATCTCGATTACGTTTTTGTTAACATCCAAAAGCTCCTTTGAATTTCTGCACTCCTACTCTGTGTCAGAGAGATATAAATTAGATTGCCTTGTTAGAAAAACGATACTTGCTACCGTCCAGTAACTGAGATTCTGAGTGCAATCGATTCAGAGCAGCATTTTGGAAAATAATCGTTTTTTCGTTTCCCGTAGTTATGTACTCACTGTGGAGAAATATGAATTTATCTTCAAGTTGATTGTGTGATCTTGCGTAGTATTCATTCACTATTCGAGACCTAAAAACACTCTCTTCTTCTGGGTAGTCTTCTGCCCCCTTCGTTTAACTGGCAATATTTCTATCAATTTGGACACTCTCGGGAAACATCCGGCATTCCACTTGCACAGTCGACGAAAGATAGACATTCATTCTGCGGCACTTAATTTGGACTTAGGCAGCCTAACTAACCAAGCATTAAGCAAAAGTCAGCGTCAATGCTTGTATTCTGATGTTCTGTCGGTTTTGGCCAAGTCGTAGTTGTTTCGCTTGACCCCTTGTGCCCATCAAGTCTAATTGCGGACTTTGAAATAATTGTGATGTCAAATTACTTCGCCCCATCACGACATCAAAAAACAACTGCCACATGATGTTACCATTGAGTTTTACGGCATGTGCATAAAACGTAAGTTTTGCGACAGTGCTGTCATTGCTGCGAAAATGATGTGTTTACGCCATTGGCTGGATTGTGTATACACAACAAGAAAATCTAGCAGCCATCAGTCAATAGTTTTGTTTTCTAGATGTGGTGTAAATTTGTGACGCAGGGCTCTGATATCGTGGCCCAATAGTCTTATGCTGTGGCGCCGGGTTTCTAAGCTGCGACGTTTGAGGACTAACTCTAATACATAGAACTCGAGTAAATTATACATAATTTATCATTAATGGTGTTTGAAGCCACATCCAAGCAACCGAAACCGGTGAGATTGCAAACCTCGGTCATCACCGAAGAAGCTCCAGATAAAGTGTTTCACTCGCAGATAGAATTATTTGCAAAGTTTCGTTCTCCGACCAGACTTATTTTCGAATATCACTCTTAAATGTCTCTCTCCCCCACGATGGATTCTAAAACTAATAGTCAGCCCTATTCCATCTCATTTTGAACGGTCTATTTTAAAGCTGGAAATTCAACTCAGTCGACGGTCAGGTCAAATAAAAAATCAGTGGGACTATCGGTTCTCCAGGGACTGTTGTTCACCTTAGATGTATCGGCATCAACATCAGCGGTGAAATATACTCCAGTTAGATTCGCATAGTTTTTGAGCAATTTTATCAATAAAACCAGGATAGCAGGATTTTGGTTGTTGTGGAAAATAAACAAGTTGCAATATATTACTGCTGGAACGAATGTCTAACTGTATATAACATTTTTGGAAAAGTTTATGGGGAATAATTGAACATACATAAAATTCGTATTCTACAGAATCTGGCTGCTGTCTCCTAAAAAGATTACTACTATGGATTGCCAGTACATCCGCCTATCCGTATGGTGCACTCGGATACAACGAATATTATAGATGATTCCAATAGGGATATTAATTTATGAAAGTTATTAGTAGACTGCTTCCTTAGGTCGTAGTTTAAGGATAGGATCTACCAGTTTCAAGGAAGAAAGGGGAATAGAGTAGAGTCTTTTCGATCCTGCGCGCCATTTCATCGGACTAATTTCCGTGGCTTTATGGTCAGCCTTAAGCGAGAGTTGACTATTCAGACACGGTGCAATAGTGGAATATAAGGCGGAGCAAAACCTCGACCGGAAGTTGGGATTCGGCTGCAAGCCACACCCTTCTGGTGATACACATCGGTGGACGGAAATAATAAAGTCATATTGTGGCACACACATACAGATAGCCAGAAGGCGTACCTGATACTGACATATCCGTTTGCATCTTTGTGATGAAGTTGTCAAAAGTCTTGTTTTTATTTTGTTCTCTGAATTCATGCGATGACCAAGGGACGGCTGATGATGTGGTGGTCGGATTCTGGGAGGAGCTTTATTTATTAGAAATGTCATATGGAATAACTATTGCAGGATGTTGTTCATCATCCAATCATTGAAATCAATGACCTCTTTGTATACTTGATATTTTTGGTCTATAAAATCTAAGAAGGACCAGTCTGTCTGTCTCGTCAGAGAAGAAACTTTTGTAATCGCCAGGATACTCATTATTTTGTGATCTGAAGGGAAAAGTCAGAATGCCGCTTTCAGTGATACATAGTGCATCATACCCAGCGTCTGGCAACAAGGCAAAAGTAACTGAACATCACGTGATGGTAGTTTGACACAGTACAGCTCCTAGTCAAAATAACATTGTTGCATTTGCATACAAGTGCGTGAACTGACTGGTGATACCCATAGATATGACCATTTTTATTCTCATGCGCGGCGAGTGGAGAACGAATTCGCAATTATGAGTCTGTTATTGATAAAATTTCTATTTTATAATCATCATGAATGTCTGCAACTGGGTTTGAGGTTATGTCATTTTGCGAGAAAAAATCTCTTAGACTGTCAAGAAACTTAAACCTAACTTTATAAGCTGAAAATAATGACTAATTTGCCATTTTACCTGAACTTTGTCTTCCTAATTCATTATTTCTTCGCGGAAGCAGACAAACGATTTAGTATTAACCCAAATAATTAGGTTTTTGCGGTGCAAAACAGCATTGACTCTCTATGTCCAGATTAAAGTACCGTGTTTCTGATAAGCAATGAGAGCTGATAAGGGAGAGGCCATTTTTATAAACTTCAGTGGCAGCATTTAAAGTCCCAAGAACGACGCCGGTAGTTTGCTTTAACCATTACCACGGGGAACAGAAGACGCCTAATCAGAATCGACACAAACTTTTAGTCGTTCTTTTCCAAAGTACTCACCTATCGCACATGGATGCGGTCAAAAACCAGACGCCACAAATACGTAATCAAATCAACGAACGATACTGACAAAATTTTTTTCATGAAATCAACAGAAGAAAGGACCAGTGCCTTTTCATTCCGTACTCCGCGGCGTCTGCCAATTAAGATTTGGATGCAAAGAACAGCTTTAGGACAAATAATAGCTGTGACATCATCCGACGAGCTCACGGTATTCAGATTTGTAACTACGCAACAACAGTTGGAGACTCGCTCAAGAGCTCACCACCATCTATCAAAACAGCAGCGGAAATATTCTGGAAATGGTTAAATATCCGAGGAGTTTAGCAGTGCTTTAAACCACAAAGCACGGCTGGTTGCTTTGGTCCTGTCATGTTATTTTCTTCAACTGATAGTTAACCACTGCTCCTGTGATTCACGATACTTGGCTCGTTCGTTTCGTACTTGCCTCCATTCTTCTAAAAGAAGGCGTAATTGACAGTGAAAAAGATTGTAATAGAAAAATACTGTGTCATGCAACAGTGATAGTAACCGAATCACCGAGAATCATCATTGATGGTCCTAACTTTCTGTCTGTATGCAGTTGACAGAACTTGGCAAACAATACTAAGAACCTGCTTAAGAACGGAAAATATGTTATACACATAAGCAAATGTAAAGCTGTGTTGCGCAGCTTTTGTCTTACAAATTGACGCTGGGTACATCCATCCTAATTCAGATCTAACGTCTCAAATCCACTCACACTGGACGGGTAATCCCAGGCTTTATACCTTTGTCAAAGTTGAGCGCACAATTAAAGTCGTGGCGCTTGGTTTCTATTTCCTGATGAACTTTCATTCTAAGTTGAAAATGGCTATTTTCACTCTCGATGCAGTCGATTATCTGAAGTGTAGTCTTGTTTTGTCAAAACATCATATTGAATTTGAGATTGCTTCCCAATAACTGTCACAAAACACGATATTTTTGAGTTGTATTTTACACTTAGGGACAGATTCAAACGATTAAAAATGGTGTTAAATCCAAACTACTGCTCTCAGATTTTATGAATTTATTGTCAGCTCAAGGGTTTGACCGAAGGTGTAACGTCTACTCAGATGTGCTCATTTAGATGCGTTCGCGAAAAACTTTGTTTTGAATAGCGTAGCGGATGCCTAGTTAAAACAAATAGCAAAATTTGTACATGCTAAACTAGGATGAAGCGAACCAACAAACATAATATTTAGGTCATCACGAAGAAAAAGAGTTGTCATAGTTATTTCCTAAGTCCACAAAAATGTACAAAGTTATTCAGATGAACAATAACAATGCTCACGGATACACGAACGATGAACGAACGCGATTCCCTGGACTTACCCAGCAAAAAATTAGTCCCGGCGGTTTTGTGTCCGTGACATACCAGTGACAAAATTACCTACTACCAAATCGTCTAAGGGCAGTAAACCTGGAAGGCGAATACTACGAGAAGAACAAGTAGAAGGGAAAAGGCGGTAAACAATGACTGAGGCCGATCATGTTACAACATGATACGTGTTTATTGTGCTTGCCATGCACCATCCAAATGGCTCAGGAGTGAGCCAGATAAAAGCATCCATTTCCCGGACGTAATTTGGTTTGAATTTTAGTTTGAATAAACTGCAAATTGCGAATTTTTCGGTTTTAATTTGTCTAATTCGAAGAATCACCAAGAGCATCAGTAGATTTATGATAACAGATCGACACCAAAAAGAGTTTCGAAAGCCCCATAACTTTTGGAGTCATTATCCTGGTTCGCAATTTGGAACGGTATTCCACATACTATGAGTGCCAACTGTCACCGTTTATGACCTTTTCACAGCAGTACAGAAACCCTGGGCCACCATTTGAGAGTCCAGCGAAGATAGTATTTTATTCCTAAACTTTGATGCACTACCGGTAAACTTTGCATCAAAACCGCAAAATTTCAGAACTTAACTGTTAAAATAAAACTTATGCAATTGTAATGTGGCATTCTGCAATTTGTTTACCGTCTAGCAGTCACAAATTACTTCATTTGTTCCTACATTACCTTACGACAATTCTTTCCTTACCCATCCGAAACGGGGTTTCATTCTGTATAACTTTTGCATCTGTCCAACAGTTAATCAAGCTCCAACTGCGAAGCGCGATTCGTCAAACAGTACAAACAATCAAATCTACCAAATTTAGTATACCGTCAATCACAGGAGGAGATAAAATTAAATCCTTTTCGATAAAAATTTAGCCGTAAAATATGAGTGCTTTAAAGAAATGCTGTTGAGCCTGTTTAGAGATGGAGACCAAAGACAGTTGCATCACGTCATCGAGGTTGCGATTGAACAAATGTTTGTGAAGAGCAAATCAGACGGTTGTTTCTTTTTACTTCTGCCTTCGGAAAGCCGACGTGAATCAGTGTAGAAAACGGATTTATGCAATATCCCCCCAGGGACTTGTATGGTGCATGCATTAAACAGATTACTAAAATCGGATATGTCCCACGTGCTATGGCGATTTAATGATCTGAATTCGGCATTTTTAGCAAAATAATTTTCCAGTCAGAAAAGATTGAAAATCCTTGGGACGAAAATATCCGATTTAAGATCCATTCAAACTAGAGCGGCAAACTGAGTTAACATATAGTGACCCTCTTAGTTGTTCTTTGTTTATGGTGCTGCATTAGTTACCTGGCTCATCAGCTACCCCCCTAAATCATGATGAACGAGGCTAGAACAGTGCGCTACTCCTTCCTCTAAGCTGATCTATTTCATCTAGAAAAATCAGATCTTTTATCAAATTTGTAATCTCCTAGGATAAATGCTGCTAAATTAATGTTTATTCCCGATTCGATACAAAAAATCAACCAATTATTCGTTCCATACTTTGCAATTTATCAAATGACAGAGTACGAGATTAAACTTTGACTCGCACGCATCAACCACAAATTGTTCAAAACATTGGATTACTGTGCACAATTACCACAACGTATCTTCGGATAACCCAATAAATCCTCAAAGAAAGAATAAATCCTGCCTAAAATTCGTTTCCGTAAAATCGTTCTTCCACAATCTACTTTATCCTCAAAAATGGCAAATCTTTATGCGGGGACAACAACACTCCAATCCAAATTTGACTTTCTTTCATTTGCAAGCTGGGCAACAGTAAAAGTAAAAAATGTCGCTTTTCCAGTTTTAAATAAATCAACCAGACGGTCTATTGGAACGTTTTCACCGGTGGCTTTCCGGTTACGCATTACGGTGCCACTTCGGTCAGAATTGACTTTCTCCAACTTTTTATACCTCAAAGCAGGAAAACGGACAAATTAGTTTACTGGCGCCATTGGGATGAAACAAGTCCTAAAAATGAAACGTACGGTCTCTAGGTAATGAGTTAGTCATGAATGCCAAAAGATGCTGGAAGTTTTCTAAATAATGACTGGAAACATGTTACCCGGTAGCACTAAATCCCAGTACTAACTGCCCTCCAAATTAATAGGTATATTCTGCTAATGGTAATGCATAGGATGAGGAATCTGAGTGGATCGAAACAGCAGAATAAACATCCGGTTGAGTTTTCCAAACGATCTTTCGTGGAAACTGAGCCTCTGAACAGTCAAAATTGATGACGATGGTCGGAGTGCATCCACAATTAACCGTCAAACAAGTATTGTGTGGCGTGATGATTTATCTTGACATCACCTGACATTACACCGGACGAAATTAATTGGTGCCTGGTTATCGTACGATACCGGGTAAAGTTCATTGTGCAATCGGCGATTTCGCGTTCAAATGACTAGAAGTTTTAGCAATTTCCAAAGGTGTTCTTTGTAAATTTGGTGGCTGATTATGAGAGAAAACAATACGCACAATGCTACAACGGAATTTGGATTGCCTACCGGAATGCCACTTGTCTGACTTGGATTTACAATAAGAACAATACGTTTTTGACGGTGCGCGTGTTATGGTACTCATGAATATTGTCAAGTCGCACAAAATTACGTGATATGAAATCCTGCACCATTCCTTGTCACCTTCCTGAAGCAGCATAGGTAACGACAGCGAAATCGTTTACTTGTTCGCGAAAACTAAATTAGCGACCAAATTTCTAAGAAGGCGGCTAGACTAAAAGATGTGGCAAATAATTTATATGTATAAATTGTGCAACGTTGAGTTTTGCCACTTATTTTTAATAAGTGGCAGCAATACTAGGTGCAATCTCGTGAATCTTCTCATCAGGCGCTACATATATTTCAGTAGCGGGTTGCTTGGTTTTCAGATTACAATTTCCGATTCTTTCTTAACACTAGGTGAATATACTTTGCCTTCAAGAACAAGGAAGAACAGTGAAACTATGCCCCTCTCTTTCATGCGCATTCCTGTGATTGTTGCAATGATTCGGGAATTTCTCTTCGCCGCCGTTTTTACCTGGACTAGGGTGAATGTCAAGGGTTGTTCACCTGGCGCTGACTACAAACTGTCAACTGAAAGTTGTGGCAGTACCAGGTGAACAAACCCTACTTGTTTCGAATAAATTCCCAACAGGAAACAATCAACTAGTAGATCTTGTTTTTTTGGCTCAACTTAGCATTATAGAGAAAGTACCGATTGCAAATTGAAGGCATAGCCATAGGATAAACAGTTCACCGTCAAATTTCTAACCTGCATACTTTGGAAGGGCCCTAGATATAACTCCAACTCCAAATTATCTGTTAAAGGCCATTGATTGCTGTGATGCAGACTTAACAAATGATAAGTCTATGCGAACTAAATATGGAATCAAAAGATGTGAAACGATTGCGATGTTCAGTCAATTTCACTCTAGCGAATCAGCAAACAAAAACAATAAGGGAATTGCATTGTTTAAAAAGCAAATAAATTTATAAACCTAACAATACAACAAAAGTTAGTATGAGATGTGCTGATTCCTCGATTTCGTTAAAAACGACTTATTTTTAACACTGAATGATAAATCCTAATAGTTAAGAAATTTCAAGCTTTTCTCTTTTGCGCTGTTGAAGCACATGTAGCTTGGTAAAAGGCCGAAACAATGACAGAGTATTTTTGTGAAACACGATGAAGAACAGTTTGCAAAGACATCGACAAGAAACAAATATTTTCAGGAAATTTAATCAGCAATTGCTGCGTTTTGGGATCTCGCGTTAGTTTTCTATATAGAACCCATTTATTTATCGATATTCACAATAAGTTCCATATCAGCCATAGGGTGTTGATATTTGACTTTCTTTAAAGAAGAAAAATTGACAAGATATATATAGTGATGTAATGGCATGAGTACGAATCACTGAAAACGAGCTTGTTCGCCAACTTGTGTTTTCTCAATGTGCTCAGTGGTAATTTTCAAACAATTTCTGTCTTTGCCTAATCTATGTTATGCGCACTGGTTGGTCAATAGAACGCGAGAATAAATTCAGTTTGTAAGTTTACTTCACTATTACTGATTGGATTTAAAAAAGGAAGAATACAAATTTATACTACGTGCAATGTAACCATGCAAAACTGTGGCCCCTGAAATGTGATTGCACTAGGTATACAAAATAATAAGACTGAGCAAAAGGAAATCTTAACTCATCTAAACCAGTTTGTTAATAAAATGCCACGTACTCAAAGGTAACAATATCAAATTACTAATCCGACTGTCAAATATTTTCCAATTTTGTTTTATTATCTGCACGATTTTTCGCAACTTCGTCGAAGGTATGTGCTGAACAAATTTGTTTTTTGTCTTTTCAGAAATTAGTAAAATTTATGGCACAATTTATTCGAATCTTTCCTCAGAGGGACAATGCTTCCGCGATAATGGGATGAGCATTTGTAACTGTAGTAAGGTTATTCAATATACTGAACAATTTTTGTTTACCATTTAGTCCTGGTATGCATTCCGTATCGAACTGGCTGTCCATTTTGCACTTTCAATTGAAACGAGGCCTTTATCAGTGCAATAGACAAGTTATTGTTTTCTGTTGATTTCACGTCAATAATTGCATACTTGTAAACTTTGTTGTGCTAATTAGCCGCAAATTAATATTAGTTTTCTATTTGAATGATTTCGAAAGAAATTAACAAACTGACGGTTTGAGTTATCGAACTCTGTGCTCGCTTCTTTTGAAGTGGGAATTGTTTATGATTTTCAGTAAACAGGTCTTCTGAATTAAACACTCGAAAAAGCGTGTGGCAGTACAACAGACTCGTGTTAGAATATGATATACATGGTTCAACTGCAGTCAAGTGATATACGGTATCTCTAAGAAAAAAATAATGGCATGTTTTATATGGCAGCCCGAAACATGGAAAAAACTCGAGTTCCACAGCTACTGATCAATCCATTTGACTTTGGCTTATTGAAATGCTTGCTGTCCTAATCAATATTGTTCGAAGTGAAAAGTTGTGCAAAATGCTGTTTATGGATTTGCCACCATCCAGTAGTGCATCAAACCCTATCACTCATTGTCTTGTCACCACTCGAGAACTCCATGAGACTAAAAATCGCTTCTTGTAGGCATGGAAATAATAACCATGATTTTTATGTTCCTCGCTCTGAAAAGAAGACGCCTATTTTGTTTTTTTATACCAGTAAAACGTTTGCATCAAAGACCGGTTCTCATCAATGCCTCAGAACCACGTAAAAATAATCGAACCTTTTGCTTTTAACACTTAGAGCATTACTTGGTTTCCTAAAGCATCAATACTTATACAATAAATCCTTTTTAACGCCTTTCCCACAAACTTCAATGTATATCAGCATTCCTTAGAGCTGATTTTGTAATACGGGGGAAAAAATGAGAATGGAACATCTGAACCAACGGGTAACGTGATGGGCATCTTGATCGTGAACTCAAATCAGAATCACATGGTAAATCACCCGCGAGTCGTCTATTTTTGAATGACAAGAAATTTGTTTTATTTACACAGCTATCCCAGAACTCGAGATAGGTTATGGTACGTTGCATGATCACTGCTCGTTTGGTTTTGTGTCCTAACGCGAGGAACGCATTTATTCGATAAATAAACAGTTTGTGACGAGTATACCTCGTAACGAAACATTTATCTATTCAATGACTTTTAATCCCGGGCCTGAGCACTCCGTCATTGTGCACATAAATCATCGTCGGAGGAAAATCCATTTGGATCTTATTCGGCATTACTTTGCCCAGTACAACATCAATCACGATTCACAATCGTTGAATAGTTTTGCGGTTCACGTAAATGCGCAACGAGGTTCGTGTTAATACTTATTCGAGGAGGAAAACGTTTTCAACACCACGCTGCCGAACGCAGACACGGCAAATCTGGTATGAATTTCCACGTTGCCTTGGTGATTTTTAGTGTCGAAAATATTTCATTCTTTCATGGCAGCAACTCAATAAAAGGTTATTCCTAAAGCTTTGAACTAGTTGAAAATGCATTCGCCACAATAAACGTTGCTTATTTTAATCAATTACTTAGGTTCCAGATTAGTAACGTTTCTCAGGAATTTGCATTAGATAAATTGTGTTTCGCTGTATTGTATAGTTTACACTGCACGAAGAGTTCTGTGTTGTGCAGCTTACAATTTGTTTGGGTAGTAGAAGAAAAGGAATGTTATACTGTTCAGCCGAAATACCTAATGGCTCATCTGTTCACTTGGTTACCGCCTATTGTTGAGAGTAGAAAACGTATTGAATTATTTCAGCCAGTCCAGTAAACACGTGGTGCATAGTTCTTTCAAACCCATAAATGAATAAGTCTCCTAGGTGTCCAATCCCATTAGGCAAAATATTCCAACTCGGAAGATTTTAAATCAGATAAGAGTGCTATAACAACACGAAAACCATCTGCTCCTAAAGAATAACAAAAACCGTCACAGACAGAATTTTAGTCGAAGAACAAACAAGGGATTTTTCGGTTTGGAACCTGATAGACTGTACACAACATTCCCAATAGTAGCAGTGGAGGGATCTACATTTCTTACGTAAGTCTAGGTGATTCTTAGGTAAACATCCAATATCAAATAGCAAGTCCGAATTTTCTGAACTGCTACCTTCTTTCGAACACTTCTAGTCTTGTAAGTGCAATATCGACTTTATGGACTTGATAATTCTTCGGTTTCATTAGCTCTTTCATTAGGAAACCGAAACCAGAGGACAGTTTACACTATGGAAGTGCACACTGTCCAGTCCGTTCACTTAGATATCGACCGCATTCCCGGGAGCAATTGCAAATAGACACAAAAATAGTTCTATTTGCACTGGCGCTTTAAAGCCCTTGAAGCCCAACGAATGTCACTTTGATTAAATACTGTGTTATTCTGGTGATAAAATTAGAAATAGAAATAGATTTGAATGCTGATAAGTGTCACGTTACTCACCATTCTACTGTTTAAAAGATACCTTTGGTGTACACGTGGCATCGACCGTGTCGTACTTTGTGTGCCGGTGTGACGTCGTGCCCGAAAGATTTTCTAGTTTACGTAATTCTGTTGTCAAAAATGGCATACTGACGGCACCTTTCGCGCAGTTTTCTTACTTGCCTAATGAGACCGTGTGCTTTTCTGGTGCCTTCAACTATTATGAACAGGTTTTCACCCGGTGTCCATTAACATAAACGTTTGATCTCAAAGCTACACAGTAATGCTTTGACATGTTAAGGGAACAGACGCAGTCCAAAATTTCATTTGTAAGTACCAAGCAGCACAAATGACGAAACCCTTTGTCATCAGATGTAATATCTCCTTGCCTTAGGAGAAGTTCCAGAATGTCGAATTTCGTTCGCCAGACTAAGCTATTTAGTTATCATTCAATGTGACAGTGATTCCACGTCTCAATCAGACAGAAAGCAATTGTTTGTGACTGTTTTTACCAAGCAATTTATTCGAAATGCCAACAGAGCGTCAGCCGGTCAATGTGTGTTTTCCCGTAAATGTCGTTTTTTGGCAGATGGATGCCGTAGAGATTATGCCGTATTTGTTTGTGACCTAAGCATTTTGGCTAATGCAATCGGTGGTTTATTGGATGTATTTTACTTCTGTCTCGTCGTTTTCACCGACTTGGTCGGCGCTGGATAAATGGCTTAAGAGTCTGCCATCCCAAAATTTTCAGAAGTTCGACTCTCAAACGTACAATGCTTGCACAAGTGGCATATGTGAGTTCGCTGTTGACCCACTCCATCACATAATCCTGTTTATCGAAACCCCATGTGATTCAATGCCAATCCAAGCCTCGAGGCCTTAGCTGACGGTCCCTAGCTCTTTACTGTTTTGGTTTCTGGAGCCAATGCGGGAAGGTTCTTCTGTGGCAGGCGTCGTAAGCAGGTTATGTCTGTAAAATTCTAGCAAGAATCGTATGCATGTTAAAGAAAACATTTGATAAGGTTGCACTTGTAAGTGGTATTTTTTACCGACAAGCTACTCTTGATGTGGCAACAAAATTTGCAGGATCAAATATGCTTATACTTAGCGATTAAAATAAACGGATTCAAAGGACTTACCGCACAATGCGTTTTAATCACGGCAGATTTCACAAACAGTAGAAATGGCAAATTCAGTAAGAAAAGCACGGTCACTATTGAACCGACTATGATCCAAGCTCGACGGTAAAGAAACGGGCGGCTGCGAATGAATTGAATGTGCTTTAGGCTGACATAACGATCTACACTAAGAGCCATGACAAGCCAGGCAGAAAGCTGCAAAGCAAAATGCCAAAAAAACAGAAACGTTTTGCAACTCCAATCTCTCCGATGAATCTTCTCCAGTGTGAGTTCGTTTTCTGAGACGATGGCGGTGTACTGACTGACAGCGACAAAATTCCTGTAGGCATCAATTACTTGCATGACAACAACCAAAGAATCGGAAATTGAAAGAAAAAGAAATAGTGCAAAAGTTCCCGAGAATTTCAACAAATGCGTCGCAATAACCACACAACTCATAATGTTCCCAGCTAAACCGATACATCCCAGGATTGCCATAGTTAAAGCAACCCCATAAGCGCGTTCCGTTACCCAAGCTTGTGGTTTGTCATCTTGGCACATATTTTCAAAATGTTTCAGTGGGAATGGGTGGTCTGTATTGTTTGAAATAAATAAACTTCGGTTAATTTGATTAGCGAGCAACTTCAGGCAGCCAAAGCGGTAATTGTAGAAACATTCCAAATCCAAAAGACCGGATGGATCAGGGGGCAACAATCTTGTCAAATCGGCATGGAGATTGCTGAAAGGTGGATCCGAACTCATTGCGCTCAAGCTTCTAGTCTGGTCAAATACTTTTAGCCGAAAGCCGCATTGTTAGCATATTTTGAATTGTCTGAACTTTTGATCATTGGGTGTGCATGTGATATGACATGTAATAACCTCGTGTAGTTGGATTGCATTCCAGCAAATGTGACACCAATGGTCAATGGAATTACAGGCGTGGTGAACCAATCGAAAGCGGAGTCAACCGGTGAGCTGATTGGTTGATGAAGCGCAAATCTGCGAAACTCCAGCTAAACGCCAGTGGACATGAAAAAGTGAGAACAAACAATAATACTTTAGACGCGATGTTATTAGAAAATAAAACTTCGTATTAGCAGTTGGTCTCGTAAATTTACCATTTAACTTAAAACCAATAAGCTGTGCGGTAAATAATAACAGTTTTCTTATAACTGAACGACGTGCAATGTTCGAGTAGTTAATTTTTTTCACTACCAGGTCAATCAGTCGATCATCAAGTCAGAATTGTGATTTATAATTTTTGACTGAGAAGAAAACAGGTGCAGGGAGACTTGGAGTTTGGTGTAAAATCGATAGACTTGGCTTTAATTTTCTGATCTGTAATCATTCCGTGGTCCAGTATTGTCGATGAGGTTGGCAGGCAAGGTAAACATACCTCGTCAAAAATGTTCTTCTTTGCCAACGGTAAACCATATGGGAAACAAAAGATAACCTAAAGTATCTTTACCATATTGCCGTCCATATATCAGTATGAAACTGCAAAAGGAGAGAGGGATACAAACGAAAGACCGAATAATCAATGTTTTTTTTCTTTTCTCTACTAAGGGCCTAAAACGGAACAGTACACAAATATAGCAAATGACTCTGGTAATTGATTAGTACTACTTGGAGGGGTGCTAAGAAAATAGCACCGTTCACTTTGCCCCTTGTGCCAGTGTAGCCAATCAGTTCTGGTTTCGCCAAATGCAAAATGTTAGTTATTAGAAATTAATCTGCCATTTGCAATGTATTGGTGAATTACGAGGTATTTGACTGAAAAAAGCTCACTTCACCTTATGTTCATTACAAAGGATTTGAGCTAGACAATTTTTTGCAAAGATAACAGTCCGCCGTTACATTTCTAAAATGATTTTCCGTAGGTTTTTACTCTTGGGTCTCCGAGAGTAACAGGTAGTGACTGGTAAACAGTGAACAACAAAACATCAGTTCGCGATATTACGCAACGGTTGCTATTTACCCGTTAGGCATAGACGTTCAGAAGAAACGTCTTCAGCTTGATCACGGCGTGTATGTTTCATCTTCTGCTCAAATAAATATAAACTGAAATTTTAAGTGCCTGGGTAATTGAATGTCAAGATACAATTCATTTTATGAAAAATAAAAACGTCCTAAAACTCAGGTTATTTTAATCATGAGAAACTCACGGATAAGTATTAATAAAAATACATTGCATCATTGCGGATGATCCGCTAGGGGTAACGGGAGTAGTGGTTGATTGATACAGTGCTATTCAAGGATCCATATTCTTCTGATCGGTACTTTTGCGGGACCGAATCATGTTATGTCGGCACACGTGAACAGTTAAGACAGCGATGGTTAATTCAATGGACCTGAGGTCTTGGACGATTAGCCGCATCCCTAGAGAACGCATTCATCTTGTTGGAATTATCAGAGGTCGATAGCATTATTTTCTAGCTTAAGGAAACCGAAGGAGTTGAAAATCAGCTTGCTGAGGCAAGACCGAAGTATGCAGTCAAATGTGCTCATGTAGTGACAATACCAACTCCATCTCATAGAAATCAATATAGTCAATCAGTCCCCAAAACCGTTTTTCAAAACCATTAAAAATTTTGCTCACGGTTGCCATGCCGAAAAGGAAACGGGAGTGCTGCTTTTCAAAGTTAGATGTATCGCAACCGTGCGGCAGAGCACTGATGTGTTGGCTGTTGATTGTCTTCAAATATCCCTTATTCTGTCCATTTTTCGTTTGTGATACTTGTATGGAGATGATCTAACCAAATTGATCCAACAAGAATATTTCACCGGCGTCCGTCACCGGTGATTCTCGGACTTTTATGCTCCATTTTTGTCCCCAATAAAGGCAAATTTATAAAACAGTCAGTTTTAAATATTCATTCTGGGAGAACAATAAAAACGTTTGGAAACCGAATAACATCACTGGATCACCAGGGTAAGTTCACTGTGGCGTATGACCTCCAGCTACCGTGAATACTTGTTAGATCCATCCATTCATGAATGGTAGAGTGAACCAAATTTCAGAAAACTTTAGCAGTATATCTAGGACCATTCTGACACAAATGTACATTTGTACATCAATATTTGCCAATTAAAACAGAAGCCAAACCGGAGTGAATGGTGATTCTTACAAAAAAAGTGGAACTGCAAAAAGAAGGTGCAGTACACGTTACAACTCAAAGATAAGACACAACGGATAGGCCGTTTGTGCGCAACTCACATTTATAAATGAGAACAGATGGTGCTTCAGCAAATCATAGCAATCTCGTATCGTGTTGATCGCGTGTGTGTGTGACTTAAAACCAGTTACTGCAGGCAGTACGGTTTTTATTGAATCATGTATTGTAAATACCTACTTCAAATTCAGGCCTACTAGAGGATGACTTTTGTATCTAAGCTGACCATTTGCTTGTTATAGATTCATACTAAGATATGGTTACCTAATCGCTGACGCAACTGCTCTTTTGTGGACGACGGTTTCCTGCAGAATACTTAACTGTTTGAGCCGTGTTGTTGCTAGAATCTCAGATCCAGATGCATGTCAGTACAAGAAATTGGGAAATCGAAAATTTTTTCTGATGCCCTTATCGATATTGGACCAAAATGAAGTGGAACTAAACAGTGGAAAATGTATTCGGGTGTTTCTATTCTTCTCAGACCTCGTGTTCAATCAACCGTTAGCATGAGACATTCGCCGGTGGGTACGTTGACGTGAACATTAAATGATAATCTATCCGGAAAAAAATACACCAAAGCAATCTTATGGATACTCCAACGACGCATCGTTTTCTTGATAGGAGCAAATGACCTCTAACGGGTTTACCAAAATATTTTGATTGAACACCTGATTCTTCCTGCAAAGGCGGATCCCTTTCATTCATTTTTATCGGGACCCAACATGACAAAACATTCTCTCGTTAGCGTTCGTCTGATTATACATACCTCTTTTTTTGTATTAAAAGTCAAGATGTTCTCGGGCCGGAAGCAAACACGATTTCAGAGGCCAAATCCAACCAACCTACCGTTTCTCTTTACTGCGTTCACTGTGTCAATGACTAGAGTAAGATCAGCACCATTCCAGTTAGTTTTTGTTACTCCTTGAGTGCATGAGACAGTTTGTCCTTTACCTCACCAGGGTTGATTAAAATGAAAATCATAAACGCAACTGGTAAGCAGATCAAAAACTTGTCATCAGTGTGCCGTATCTGGACACTCTTATCACAGGTTGCAAAATTTATGCTTGCTAGACCAAGAAATTGGCTTTTTTGGCTTCAGACTGATTCAGTAAGAACCCATAGAGGGCTTCGTATTTAGGGTATGTGCATAGAATACAAAACTGGGGAAAAATTAATTATGCCCCGTCTGAACAAGTTTGCTATCGGAAAACAAAATATATGGGAAAATAAATGAATCTGAATATAATTATCAAACCATTCGGGCTATGCACATCTCACAAGGCAGCAGAACAGAAGGCAGTACTAATCGTGCAAAACGGAGTTAGCGGTCTGCCGAACAGTTCATTTCACCTTGCGGCTAAATGCGTAATTCAGTTCCTGTCCTAGTCAAATACGTCATTTAACGAATGAAACGGGCAATCGATAAGGAGGTATAGATATAAGCAAATGGAAAGGAAGAAATCGATCGATCAACTGCATCATACAACGCAATAGGGTATCAGGTTGCCTGCCTAACTAAATATAACGACAGCATAGAATTAATGGATTAATTGGAGCAAAATCAATTTTGAAAATGAAACACTAAAGGATCTACTGAGTACTCCTCCATAGGAGTTAATTTTGCGCATCAATTTTCCAAGGCTCAATAACAGAAAATCAAACAGAAAAACTCCGTATTGACAGAATAGCTGCATTAGTGCGTAATATAGTAAACAAAAGAACTGTGAATTTCCAACATAAAAAGGTTGATTAACGGAGAACTTTGCCAAAGACTGTACTTCGTAAGATATCTCTAAATAAAGAAATGAACTCATTTTAAAAATCAATTTTCTATAGGTTGTCAACACCATTCTACGTCGGGATGCATCATCTGTTACAAATCTAAATTTCTGAGGGACTGAAATGGCTGCTTACACCGAAAGTCACCGGAAATGTTTTGGAATCACTTCTTTTCTCAAACGGCCTAGCTATCTCCTGCCTTCTAGCGGTGGAGGTAATGTTGCGGAATCTTGAAGCCGAGGACTAATTCTCGGCATTCTTCAACAGGAAGTCCTAGTGCGACGGTCAAATCTTAGTTACCAAGCAGCCGTGTTTGCGGGTGCAAATAGTAAGGTGGAATTCCAAACCTGTCCGAGGTTTTGCCACAAGTAATGATGATAGAGTGAATAACAAACTTCGTATCCACCAATTTTGATGAACTCACTTATTTGCGGTGGACTATCACCATAATCTAACAGTATCTAATTAAAACCGTTATAATTCGGGTCACCAAAAGGTCGAATGAAATGGAAATTTAATATCCTGAAAACTACCAGGCCCGCTTGTTCACAAGGAGGTAAAGGAACACAAGGCTTCCGCTTATCCTATAAAATCGAAAGACCTCAGGAAGTTAGTCGGATAGAGTGGTGCGTATTCAGTCAGACTTCACCGTGCTAAGATAACAGCACTCCTAGTGGATTTAATAAGAAACTTTAAAAAGTAACTAACCTTTAAAAAATTACTGAGCTGCTCTTAGATTGACGGAATAGCCAAATAAGTGGAAGATTTCATCAGCGTTTTTTTATTGCGTAAGCACAACGCAGTGATGCTGAAAGTAGCCTACCGTGTCAGGTTTATAAAACCTTTGGTTAAGTGAACATTTGTGATAAGATTGAGGAAAGCGTTTGAAATTTGTTTAGTCCCTGTGTCCAGACTCATCAAGTTTCCGTAACCGATAGCGCTCCGTTAGGACTTCAAAGGTCTGCCGAATGCGTTATACCAAAAATCTTTTTAAATTGTAACTCACTAATTCTATTCGAATTTAATAGCTTTGCATCAATAAGGAGGTTCAAAGAATGGCGCAAAATATATTTGCCGATCACCAAACTGAATAAAATTTGCAAACAATCGGTATATTTTCACCCAACTGAAAGCACTCAGTATCACTGTCCTCGATTTCACATCCGAATCTGCGAACATCGCGGTTATATCTTTAAATCAGCTCAATCCGACCCGGAGTTCGGTGGATTCGCCTCAGTTTCGGTGACTAGTGACCGAATATTCAAACTAATTAAAATGTTTACTTCTCGGGCCTTTAATGGCTAATCATCAGCCAAGTCACTTCTGTTGACTGTATTTCTCGCAAACGATAATTCACAGTAGAACTGGAGCATTGACAACCAGGTTTTTCCAACGAGCCATTCACCCAACATTGATCATGAAACCACTGCTGTATGAGGACACCAAAGCAATTCCATTTAAATGGTGGTTTGTCGTTTTTGCCTTGGAATTTCCATGCTTTCCATGCCAAAGTGGTGGTAACACGGGGTTCCTACTTGAACAGCTGTTGTGCCAGTCACCGATGACTGAATCCAATGTAAATGTAGGACAGCATTTTGTGTTTGTGGGCAGTTTATTTGCCAGCGTAGAAGGGCGAACATGCCGAAGGAATTCACAAAAGAGTCGCGTGTGATGAGCTGCATGACCGTCGTGTGAGAAGATGATTCTGTTTCCGCGCACCCTCACACTACTTGCAGTTAATTATAAACTTATTAAAACCGTAGGCAACAAGATGCGAACTGATGTGGCCAGGCACATTATCTTGGAACAAGATTAACTGCTGTACTAGCACGATCAGATAGATGACATCATAATGAGCATTCACGCGATTGCACCGGCAGTTATTTTCCAGGACTGCAGTCCGTAAACCCACTTAGAAACAAAAGTTTCAGCCCCTTATTTATAGGGTTCAAAGATTCAAACAACCAACAGTATCAGGCAGGCTAGTTTCGAGGTTAATGAATGACGTTGTGTTACGGTGACCTATTTTTGCTACTCACGGTGAAATCATATGTTGAAGAAAAAAGGAAAAATTCCAGGGACTGAAGTAACTGACTGCCTAATGCGCTCATATCACTCGGACGAATTTATTAACAACCGTGCACCATAAAATCAAGGTATATCGGGGATAATGATAAATGCAAGTTGTTTGAATGCTTGATTAAGTGACCACCTCAGATCCACTTGCCTGCCTATGAGACAAATTCAAATAAAGCAAAGGAATTCGAGCCAACGTTTGCATATCTATTTAGTCTTTTTCTAACACACGGAATTCGTTGCGGACAAGATATCGTTTGGTAAAACTTTACTTTGAGCAATTAGTGTCCAAAGCCTGTGTTACAGATGATGAAATGCACCCGCCTCGTCTGATGAATTAATTTTCAACTCTACAAATTATTTTACGAAGCACACGGCCTGATCGTACGACCAAATTCTCACCTCAAAATTAGACCAACTTCTGGAATAATTGGTCTAATTCCAGTGGCAACTATGCACTTTATGGACAAAACCGAAGCGGGATGGGGTCACTTAGTTGGGGTTCAAACCGAGCTTCACATTCCACCGTCCACGGGGGACGAGTTTACCATTTTTTCGTTCTCCATAAACGTGACAAAAGAAAGGGGTTAGTGTTCACCAATACCCAATTAGATTAAAAGGTTCCGGTTCACAAATTGCATTGCATGACCCTAATCTGTTTTCGCATTGGAACGCACCGATCTATGCAATGAACAGTTAACAGTTTTAAAATAAATGTAGACTTGGTTTGCTCTAGTGAATCGATTCTCTGGTCCGGTTATGCATTGCTTCTGCAACTTACCGCCCTAAAGATAACTAGCAATGTATAACTATATATATATATATATATATATATAACATACGTAAATCATCATTTTTCTGGTTTTCCATTAGAATAAGCCTTTGACTCGTCAACTTTGTAAACCCTGTCAGAAGGATGACGCAAGCTTTCTCATATACATTTGCAGCACACGCTGGTCCGCGATTAGCTAACATCGACAATTGCACAACCAAACTAATATGATAGTCCACAGAACGCACGACATGCATTGGTGTGAGCTCGTGTTACTCACTATGGGTACTTTGTGAACGGTGTAGGATATTTCGATGAACTAAGATTAAGAACGCGCTGCCATGCTCCTTCTGGCGGTTTTTCTGCAATGATGCTTTTAAAGGGGAACAAACAAAATACACCTGTTATCATTTTGTTAATTTGTCCGCGAGTCTTCCATCAAGAATATAAACATTATTAGCAATTATCTTTTATAAAATGAATCGGAATGTGATTGACGAAAGACTGTTGTTAATTCAGTCAACTGTTGATATCTTGGAAAGAATACTCAATTATGTCTATTTTCAACAAATCTGAACATTGTGAGCTTTGGAATTTAAACTCCTGGTACCAGATCAGTGTGTATATTACAAAAATGTCTAACTACTACGATTTTGCTGTTTTATCTCTTCAAGATAGACAAATCGATACATGTGAGACAACTCAAAAATCCAGAAGGGATTGCAGTTGGTGTTTAAGACGGCCAACTTGCTTTCTTCTCCGTTCATGACAGCCTATATTCAGTTATGTTCTTCGAAATTGTGCTTGTGTATTTCGTTCTCCTTTCAAAAGTGACAACTACTTTTACCCTGGATGAGACTTCTGTCCGCGATGCATGCTCGCATCTCCCATTGAAAGGAAGCACCAAATATCAGCGACACACGGACACAAAATTCAATATCGCATTTTTACATCTTCGACGATGGATGCTCATAATCATCTCCGATAAGCGAAGGTCACAAGCGATATCGAATGGGAGCAATTTTGCTCGCAAAAGCAACATTTTAAGGTACACCGGCAATAACGCACCAGAAAGCAGAACAAAGCAAACGTGTTGTGGTTTTATTTCTAGTCATAGCTTATACTGGTTTTCTTTTTCTCCCACGTATTGTTTTGTGGTTGTCTGAAAGGACTGATTTCAGGCCACTAGGTAAAATTATATAATTTGTGTAAACATTTTAGAATAAAAGTCTGCAGCATTCATATACTTAACGAAATGCGTCAGTTAAATGTACTCCATATAGGTGAAACATTCAAAACCACAGACTATTGTGAAATCAGTTCAAAAGTAAAGCTATTGTTCTGGTGGACCGACTTCCTGTTTCGATCTTTAAACAAAAACTGGATTTCCAGTTGATTAAGCGGAAGGATAATATCTCCGTTTGTTCATACATTATTACGCAAGCGTGCGCCGTGAATCTGAATACTTAAGATCGGCATATTTCCAAAATTAACTTCAACTAATAAGCAACCATCGCAAACGTTCATTGTTCAACAAATACCGATAATTATCGTCTGTGAAATACTAAGAACATAAAACAAATAATCTGCATCCGTAACCTAAATCAAATGAAGCAAGGCATTATAATCTTAGTCACGTTTCTACTGTGTTCGCTGGAGCTTATAATGCGCTGCATTAAGGACGCATCAATCGGACGAATAGAAACACGTGTGATCTTTAATAAGTCTTTGAAACAAGCCATAATTCAAAGGCAAATTCAGGTAGTAAGTGGCAAACAAAGGACCGTAGCCAAATCCTCAGGTACTTGGAATAATATAGACGTAACTGTGAAGCAAAATTTATTTTCAAGAAAGGCTTCAGAATGCACAAGACAGCGTCCGCCATTCGAACAATATACAGATAACACCGTAACCGCATGAACGAATGCAGTCCAAATTGTTTTCAAAAAACAGACGGGCAGACCAGGCCGATTAAACCAGAAAAATTAAAAAATACCGAGATAGAAAATTGGATGATTACGTGCTAACCACAACCACAGAGTCTTACCCCAAGACTTACTTAATTTACTAAGTCCTCAATAAGACTTTGGATGGATGTTGATGATCGGCTGATGACTAACAGCTGTATCCCAGCGGGTGAACTACTTGAGCCGTTTCCAGCTATACGTAGTCTACATCCATATGTTTCCAATGCAATGCTCTCAATTACTTTCATTCTGTATTGCGCATGAGTCCGAATTTAGCTCAGATGAGCCCACAAATAAACCATACAGATGAGCATGCCAATTTTTCTTACAAACTCGAATTTTTATTGCGTCAGATGTGCACGAATCAAACGAATATGTCCGTGGATTATTCACGATTTTTCGTTGGCAATTCACACGAGTCAATTAGGTTTTTTGAGATATTGGTCATTTCGTCCACACTTGGATAATTTAAAGTTATTGAAAGGTTATTGCAGCATGCAAAATATACAAATTGAGTCACCTGAAACTTTTGGCACAACGACTAAGGTAACGAAAGCGAGGAAAATCAGCATATACATCGAGTCAATTCAATCACCTCATGCTTTCGGTCAAAGCTCAATTGCTTCCTCATTTGCAATACGTTCCTTCACTGAATTACTTGTTCTCTCACAAGGTACTTTCCATGGAAAATTTAATGGTATTATTGTATATGATCTTACCATTAACTGTATTCTTCCTCTTTTATTCACAAGTAGGCTATAGATGTCATCCCTCAATCCTCCTTCATAACAGTGTACTATCATCGGCTTGATTTTTCGGGGAGGACTTTACACTGAAACACAAAGTCACGATGTGGCTTTTGTCGCAAGTCACGTCTCCGCTTTTGGAATTTCTTCTGGCGAAATATCTTAGTATGAAAATTATGGTCAAATTTTGACCCAGTTAATTTGATCGTGCTTTTCCCCGGTGACTGTCCAATTGAAGTTCTAAACGGAATCCCCCGTCAAAAAAGAAGCAAAATGCTCCGAGTGCTCCTGTTAATCACTCTGACTTCCACATAAGGTGCAAAAAACCGCGGAAAACTCCTGAAAGCAAATTCGACTATGTAAACACACGTGCCTACCCATTTCCCGACGGAGAGGGAAATGCATCATTGCAATCAAACGGACTCCAATAACTCCAAAACAGTTTAGACTTCCATTGTGTTGTGGTAAGCGCTTTCAACTCAAGGTGATTTCAGGGTCCACTAATCTTTTCGTGTAGTACCAAATAAACAAATACCGTGAATTTGAATTTCGAAAACTAGAGCATCTCAACAGGTTGTCATCTTCCTACCCAAGATCCGTTAAAAACGGAACCAATTTTTTTCCCTTTGAATCTTTTAACAGGCTGATGTTCTGTTTTTCATCAAGGTAAAAAATACCGTTGATCAACACTCTCGCGTCCAACATATCTGTAACATTTGTTTCTGAAACATGCTTTTTTATTATAGCTCGCGTTAGTGCAAATTTTAACTTGGACTAGGATGGTTAATAAAGTAATGAGTGGATATTTTGTCTTTTCCGTTTGCACATGGATTTTAAAATCCAAACCCGCTTTTTGCTGTTTTCAGTATCATCTTTGACACATTCGGAGTCGATAGTTCTCAGGTAGCGGCACCTCCACGAATCTTCAGTTGATGAGTCTGTGCATCAGATTTATGGTCGTAACCACAAGCCCTCGGTTAGCCGATCACCGCTTCAGTCAAATCAAGTAATCCAAATATTCGTTTCATGCACTCGGAGTTGGGAGAATTCACAGCTGAAAAAAAATAATGCATATGATGAAGATGTAAGACAAAAGCTGACATACATCAATTCGTATTTCTTTGAAATACACAGTTTCCAAGGACTGTGATGAGAAAAAATATACAAACACTATAACTGGGACTCTGGGATCATTCTTTACCAATCCGCGATTTACTCGGGAATGAACAGGGTGAGAACCGACATTGTTCTCATATATAAAGATTCAAAAAGGTAGGAAACTAAATGTGCAATCAGGTGAAAAATGAAAGGAAGTTTTGGATGACAATGGTTAATGTTTGATAAGGCACTGTCTGAAAATCTGTATAAGGCCTCAAAGTGTTTCTCAACATTGAAATCAGCAAGCGTGGCTATGTTAGTTCCACAACAAAATGCAAGCAACTTAGAGGTCTGAAGATGTTATTCTCTTTTAAGTCGGGAACTAATACCGAGGGATGGTACATCCAGAAAGTAAAAACGCCTGAATTGAAAAATTGAAGACGAAGTTTTTAAGGTACTCCGAGCGTTTACTTTCAGTAGTATGTTCCGCATGCGGATGGATGAACAAAAGTCCCCGGAGGCACACGACCAGTTTCGTGAATTTTGCCGCTTTTTAGGCATATGTACGCGGTACTCTTCTGTCCAAACACCCCTGTACTAGTGTGCCCTTTTCTTAATTTCTCACTAGAATCTCATTTGAGTCGATTTAAATGGAACTTTAGTGAGATAGTTCGAGAATTTTTCTCAGACTAAAGAACAAAAAAACAGGATTTGCGCAATTTGCGGGAGACAGATACAGGATGTTTTATTAGAGAAAGCTTATGGGTGACGTTTTTTACTGGGGAGACAGAGAAGTCATTTTGGATGCATTTGGTGTGACTTAACAGAGAAGGGAAGTAACTAACGATCGATGAATATCGAGAATTACACTGAAGATTGAAGAATACTTCAAGTTACATAAATATGGGGATTTAGGGCATAAGAAAAAGACCGGTCGCTGAATTCGTTTGCATTATTTTGCAGACCATTAAGGCTGCCTTCAAATTTTAGGAAAAACCATACACAGTGCTTTTGGCAAAACGGTATTCCAAAAGGGTGAGGGGGATAGAGAGCTTTTTAGCATAAAGTGGGGGGCGAGTGGAGATTATAATGGCTTCTTGGAAAATACACAGGTAAATGGAAGAAGTACGGACATACTCCTACTGAAAGAAATTGGATTCAGTACGGCTGTAAAACTAGTTAGGTGGAACAATTCAGGCGTTACGATAAATAACGTTTTCGTGACGAATCTGATGGTGGATATTGCATACGAGGAAACCAGAGGTGCCACCATACTCAGGATGAACAAATCGATGCAACATCAAGGGAAGAAATAGCTGATTGAATTGTATAACTTACAGAGTGTAGACACTGAAGGTTTGTACGCAAGATCTATTAAATCACTGATCTAAATGTCAGCTAAAATGTGATTAGGAACCAAATTCTCAAACACGAAAAAAGAGGAGGAGTGGAAAATGGGTCTATACCCATCAGATCCTTTGTTGGAAATTAGCCCTGCGCTAACATATTTTCAATAATGAAGCAGGGTTTCTGCCACAAGACAAGGGACATGAAGGTTGAAAAATGGGTCTGCTGGGTGAGGCGCATATGCTTTGGGTAGTAAGGAAGAAAGTAAATCGTGTCCACGGGACTTCTTGCTAGGAGTGCAGAGAAAACATTCTCAGAACAGAGTTTCGCGATGTCGGGATGACTTCCTAAAGAATAACAATTACAGGGAAATGAGGAGTGACTTTTAAAGAACCGGTAGTTAAATTCCTGGACTTGACGAATGGACTTTTGATTCCGAGCTATACAGCTGTTTCAAGGCTCTTCAAATCTCGCGGCAGCCTTTGTAACCAGTTGGTGATGGGATACAGTAATTTCAGCTATCTGGTCTTAGGTTTGGTAGCGACAGTGAGACATTTGACAATATGCAGTAAACCATCTTTATGCCACCTTTTTTCACCTTGATGAGGTCGTTTTCAGTGTGTGTGTGTGTGTGTGTGTGTGTGTGTGTGTGTGTGTGAGGGGAGGTGAAACCTATCAGATCGGGCACAATGTGTCAGTGGGACAGCAGACATAGTAGAAGTTAAGACAATCAGTTTGGTGCCCGCAGCATTGTGACGCCTGTCGAAAAGCGAAAACTGGAAAGTCGGTGCATCCGGCCATACCACGTAGCATATTCAGGTCCACTTGAAAGTCTACACTTCTAGTTACGATGTTTATGAGGAATATAAATCGAATTAGCCAATTAGCTTTACAGCAAACCAGGGATGAGAATGAAAATTTTCAGATATTCCGATGGGATTTTGTTGATAGGCAGAGAGAATTTCAGGAAAGTTAACCAAAGCTAGGTCAAGAACAGCACCGTTACCCGTGGAAGGCTACAGGATTGAGGACACCAAGGGATAATAAGGAAGATGTATGAAATGCATTAGAACCGCCTAAGTTAGTGCACAAATAACAGTCAATGTAGGTAATGATCAAAGAGATGATTAGATAGTTGTTCCGCAAAATGTTTAGGAACATTTGCCTCAGTGTCAGGATCAGTCTAAACACTGATAAAATAAATTTGCTCAAATGCAGCTCTTTGTTCCGCTAGACGCTTCATTGGGTGTTCATATGCCTTCAGCAACAAGCGTGTAACTCGATTTCTAACAGTACCTAATTAACAAAATCTAGCGGAATGTACAAACAACCGTACGGAAATCAGAGAGATTAAGTGTAAGAGGATATGCGCTACTTAGGATGACTCTGTAATAAGAGTACTACGGACAAGAAAGTAAATTCCGAGCAGCGTGGCAAACGAGGATGTACGCGATGATAGGTAATCAGTCGCACTGAATTTCGCTTCCGGTTAGAATGCACAGGACACACCCACAAATGCCTGCGCACTAAGGCTAGGTCATTTATTCATCTCCATGTTAAATTATCTTTGTCCAGGTAACATGCTTTGCATCGAAAGGCAGCTGTGTGCATCCTTCGACTGGTGTCATCGTGGATCGCACTGTGTATTCACAATTTACTTCCACTGAAACGCGCTTTTCGTCTATAAATAACAAATCCGGTTTACATGGGTGTGTCACCCTTTACCATACCGATTCATGAGACTCATTCGAATGATTTTTTTAGTGGATATCTCACCGAAGCCGCAACTATCAGAAATGAGGATATTTGTTCTGTTTTCAAGTGCCACAAACAGTGGGCTTCAAAAAGGTGTTGCTACCAATTCATGAAAACCAAACTTATCAGAGGGACACTAAAATACTCGTGATTTTATTGATGACGACAACATTTAATTTTTCTTCAAGAATAAATCTTGAAAACTTTTCGACCGTAAATCCCACCGTTTAGGCAACCACGCCGATTTTTTCTAGAGGCTAATAATGCGAACCAGCAAAGAACCATTCTTACAGAAAACCGAGCACTTCAAGTCAAACGGAAGTTTTTTAATCGATCTTTCCTAAGGCGCGTGAACAGTGTAAACTGTTTTGCAGATACCTATCGGCTCTAAAATTTCAGCCTCAACCGTTGTTTTCTTTCTTTCGCATATGTAAGGCTCTTTTAATGACAGTTTTGTTTCATCACTTGGTGATTTTTACCCATTTTTAAAATGCGAAAAGCAGTTCGCTTAATGGTTAATTTAGTGAACACTGATACCAAGTGTCACAATGAAATCTTCATTTGTCATGCTTAAAAACAGAGAAGAAACTCCGGAGTACATGAACCGTAGCCACTCGTTATAAACTATCTATTAGCGAAACATGATTTATTCATTTGAAGGCTTTGTACCAGTCCATTGCAAGGAGTACACACACATGTAATTTGTTTTTCAGCTTCGTCTTAATTGCTGTTTACACGTTATCAAGGAATCGATTTTCGAGAGCAGATATTGGTTAAATCTGACATGGTAAATGGTGCTGATTTTAATGCGAATATTCTGTGCACTACTAAGAATATACGATATCCCGGATGCGCTCCTCGGATTCGACTGGCAATAATTTGAACATTTCAGTTTTGTTCAAAAGTTTGCCTCTTTACTGTCCCAACACCGTCTGCTACAAACCGTTCCATTCCAGGGGTAGGTCCATAACTTCATTAGATTCTGTTAGTTCATTATGTCATTACTTCTAGTGGAAATAACTCTCTGCATTTTGAGCTGGCTGTTTACCAGCTTTCTGAGTATTTCGGTTTCAGCGCAAAGTCCAGTGGAACTCTGAAATTCGCAAAATAGCTTTTAAACTAATTAGGATATTTTATGCATATACATATTTATCAGAGTCCATATCACAGGCTCTTTCATCATAACTTCCAGGGAAAAGTCTTTTTCACGCACTTTAAATGTTTTGTATAATCCCTACCATAAAAACCGGCAATTCCACTGTGTTTGAACTGCATATCGATTGGTTCTCGAAGAGTCAACGTGAGGACACAATTGTTTTAGAATCAGCATCTACTGGCCGGAAAAAACATGCATGATTGGAGTATTATTGCTTATCCTTTAACACCTAGTTTTAGATAACCCAGACACCTATGCCCATTTGTGCTCTTCAGCATAGCATTACTTTCGTATTGTCAAAGCTTATACACTTACAGTAAATGTAATTCATCTCCATATCTCATCGGAATAAGACCTGACGAGCACGTTCAGTATGGAAACGGGGTATTTCGTTAAACTGTCCAATTTTACTTACACGGTTATAAGGATGAGTTTCATACTGACATTTTATTGATTATTTTTAAATAATTGTTTATTACAGAAAACTACTGCCTCAGGTTTCCTCAGTTGTTTTCGTGCTTGGTTTATAATAGGACTGAATCTAACGGGCACCTCGACAAGCATTCAGTAAACCTCGAGGTACCGCTCAAGTTGGCGGACGTTCTTCTGGTTCTGCCGGAGAATCTTTAAATCTGGCAACTGTTTGCAGGGGATTAGAAATCTCTAATCACGTGAGTACACATGACTAAATTTCTAAAGGTCTTGAACGAGTAGACAGGATAAGTGCATTCTTTCACCTGTTTGATCGGTTGTTTTATGCAATCGTGTCCAACTTTGTATTGACCAGCGGTTCCACTTTGATAGGCTGGCTTGTTGCTCTTCTGGACACTTGGGCATAATCTTTTGTAACCCTCAAATACGCGCTGGCTTCCAATCATTTGAGATGCTTATAAATCGATAAATTTGTGTTTATCGTATAATCTGAGTTCTCGTGAGTAAGACGATGCTATGAAATATTTGGGAACTGTCAGTGTTCGAAATAAACGATCAAAATAAATGGAAACCATTGAAACTCTACGACGTCTAGTAGTCACTTCGGAGATTTTCAATAAAGTCTACTCGTGCCAATTATTTTCCAATGTCTACTAAAGCTATTTGGATAACTTAGACGGATCGGTGTTCCTTCTTTATTCTTTTGTGCATTTCACTACACCTAACCTGAAGCAGAATGACTAGGAAACTCAAATGTCCATAATTTTATTTGGAAGTGAGCGAGTCGTTTTTCAAATCCCCTTCACGATAATCAAGTTGATCACCCTAAATAAGTTGGCTTGAGCAAATAAATCTGAATGCGTAATACAATCCTCGAACCGCTGGGACAAACTGATGAGCAAATAAATGCTAAATTAATAATTCTCCAGTAAATCCAAATCATTGAAGAGAACATCGTCAAAACCGGTTGCGACAAAACTAAGAGAATTGTTCGTCCTGTTTAACTGACAATGCGAGAGACCACTATGTTCCATCTAAATAACGCAAACTGTCCCATCGTGGCACTTGACCAATTGGTCCACTAAAACTTGAAGTAGGTGGCATCGCAGAGCTTGCTGATAGAGATAGAAAAGCCGTCTGCCCCTGGCGAATGCACTTTCTCAGCAGGTGGAATGGAAACGAAAAAAATGATTGGTACACTTGAGCAAGAAGGAGACAACAAACTACAGACGAATGTCTCAAATCTAGGTCAGTTCACACTCTGTTATGTAAAAATGGCAGGATCCCAGTTTGGGGATGACACATGTCAACTTCTTGGCGTGGTTTGCAAAACATAAATTGGTTCGAATTAGCTTCATGTAAATATGGTTCACACTGCAATGATAAACACCAATGTATTCCTGCATGTGTTACTATCAAAAAGTAATAATAGCATTTTGACATTATATCTGAGTCAGCAGTTGCTACTACTCACTGGAGCAGAAGATCAGTCGGAATTGGACCTGGCGACTGCCAATTTTGGAACACGAGTAGTCGAAACATAACTAGTGCTAGATCTGACTGTCAGTTTTCCGGCTCATGAAACAGACTATCAGCTGTCAAGAACAAATCACTCACGCATCTAGTGTTAGAAATTGAAGATGGGACCATCATATATTCTTGCCGCTTTATCCATTAGACATATTAAACCAACGCCATGGTCCTTCCTGCTCTGTGATCAATCTAAGCATGATCAAAGCAAACGTATAATATTCCACCTTGGCTACAATGTTGGTTATTTGTCTGTATCGATTATCATCAGTCCGCCGTTTTATATTCCTAGTAGCCTTGTCGTAGAGCACGCATATCTCGCAAAGTTATTGTCATCATTTAGCATTTTTCGCTCTCAAATGTGCCCATGTGGTGATGTACTTAAAATCAAGGTGGCTCTAATTCACAAGCAATTGGCTGTTCGAAATCATCTTTGTCTCGACTACAACAGTTTACCGGAACAACCACCACCTTTAACAGCTATCAATGTTCCACTTCAACTTTATGCAAATTTCTGATTGTTTTGAGTAAGATTCCCTCGGTAGGAAAAGATTTCGGCTTCCAACTTACCACCACTCACTCCGTTTACTTCCGAGACCTGAAGACTGCTTTGGTAACTTGAACTCATGGCGTAATAGACTGGATCGAGCGGAATACATTAGTGTACAAAAAATCTCTGTCTCACGGTTACTTCTTAGTTGTTTCTTCCAAAAACTCATTCTTGCGTTGTGTAACTTCTCATGTTGCTGCACTGTAAACATCTGTTGTGTATGTCATCTTTTCTCTTTCCGTTATCTATTTTTAGTGTCCCTTTCTTCTCTCTTGCTCGTATTCTGAATTTTTATCTGCATACCGTCTGTTCAGGTCGATTATTGCATCGGCTTAGGCTACTTTCCTAACTGGTGGCTTTTCTTCCCTGTTCGGTGTCACAACATTAGCGATCAAGTGGATTTCCAATGACCTGCTGGATCTTGATCTGAATGTATAACTACTGGCGTCCATTACTGTCAGCCTCAACCCACAACTGTTTACTTCCCACGTTAAATTGGATTCGCCCCTTGATTTTCTATTACCCTAATAGCTTCTTTTGTCTCATTTCGTCGAACATCGATCCTACGTGCGCTTATCCTGATCATTCTTCATCTTCAATGATTAGTTAACGCCCGTTGAATAACTACCAAATGTGCCCTGAGCTAAACGTAGCAATGCAATCAATAACAAAATTTTTTGCGGTGTTACCCATTATGTCCTTTCCACATCAAATCACCTCATGTTCAGTTGAACATCATTTATCAGCACAAGCTATCGAAGTTTGCGCGCGCAAATGACAAGACGATCAACCTAGTTACCACTAAGTTAGGCACATTTCCATCTTTGCTAAACATGTTTGTTCATTACTTCGTGTTATCCCAAAATTAGGGCAACTAAACTTAACAAAATGAGGCAAAGTACCCAGTTTTTGTCCGGATCCCAAACTTTATTTATCACGCAAATGCTGTGGCATTTAACCTAGAATGGGCAACTATTTTGCCTGCAAAATATTTCCTATCTAACACAAGCATAGTTGGACTGATTTAAAGACACAAGAACCAGGCCCTATTCGAGGCTACGATCCTGTTGTTTGCAAATTTTGAGATTAAGTTAGCACCGCTCTGCAAAATGGGTAGGTTCAGTTTTACGAAACCGAGCGATTTTTTCATTGACAGCACAATCTGTCTCTCCTAAATCTTCTGCCTCAATTAAACAAAAGCATTGGTGGAACAAGACCTTAGAATTCAGATGAAAAGGAAGGGACGCTTTGGCGTTACAAAATCCAATGAATAAACTTAGTGTGAAGTAGACCGATTGTATAAGTCAAATGTGATTTCGTAATTTGAACAGAAAGTTGTTTTTTAAGTTTTCACACAATTTCAACCTGACCAGCGTTAACAAGCAGCGATATGACTCGTTAAGGTGGTTTCTCAAAGGGGCACGCCATTAACGTCAGGTGCAGTCTGGCGAAGATCGCCGAAGTCAAGGATACCAAAGTACATGCAAAGAAACGAATTTCTTATCAAATTAACAATTTTTTCCGTGTAACCTACTTCAGAAAATGAAATGGGGTCCTAGGTGTCTCCGGTTGGTGTTAAATTCTCCTCAGTTGATGACCCTAAAACATGATCAGGATAACTGTCAGCAGTATTTTTTCAATCGAATTGATCAAAAATCGTGCTAACTGGATCTAGAATATCCATTAACTCACATATGATAATGGGATTTCTGCAGACGAAACTGTTCTAAGTGATACGCCAGGTTTATAAAACCTTGGTGACCCTCTCATGTAAAGTGTCACAATCATGATTAAAGAGTGTGCACTTCAATCTCGTATGTCAATTTATCGGCAGCTGCGCAGACGTTTGCATCAGCTGAACATGCAGAAGACTTTCATTAAGGAAGTCAAATTTTGTTCTCCGGTGGTTGGTTCAATTGATGTCATAAATCATCACAGACGGTTATTCTGCCCATAAACAAGGTTCATAATTTGCTAGTGAGGCATGATCATGAAAATTATCTGATCTGTCCACAGACAGAATTATGAGTGTGCGAGTATTCTTCATGGGAGTTCTTCAGTCGAAAAGATTCTTAACTTATTCAGGCAAGTTAAATAAGCCGGGAGTTTTTGAATTTTACTCAGATGTACCCAAAAGAGGGTTTCATAATTGAACTAAATTTTGTTTTCCATTTCCGTTGGTTTTTTATCACAGTTCACGGGAACCGTATATCTGGTCTTCAGTTAATTCCTCTCCGATACATAACGAAAACACTGGAGTAAAAACAGTTCGGATTAGAATATTTATCGTGCCCCATCAAACTGTTACAGCTACATTCGTTCTGCAAGAAACTGTCATAATTGCTCTAAAGCATCCTAAGTAAAGCCACTGTGGAAAGTATGTCTAGACAATCGCTGAGAGTATACTCGGCAGTCACCAGCCTCAGTTTGATGCTTTCATCCCATATCATTTTTGCCAACCGAATGGTAAGATCACAGTGTGACGAGAAGAACTGGCAAAGCAGGGAAACCACTAACAAACGAAATTTCATGAGTGGATGATCCTCGTTAAATCGACGTTTACGCAGACGAATAACGCGAGGCTAAAATTAACCGTCCACAATTCCCCGATGCGATAAGGGTACCTAGGCTGAAATATGATCTTACTTCATGAGGGATCAGGATATCGTACAAGAAAATCAATGGGATTGATGGAATTACAAGGGTTCATTTAAAGATCCAAACCTAATGATTTCGCTGTTACTGGTTTCACTTGACTGTTAGTGCTAGAAGCAGCATAGATGAGTGGTTAACCGCTGATGCTAAATTCAACAGGTCATTAACGAATCGGCCACAGAAGGTATAGTAGTTGTCAAACCTCTGTGATTCAAATGCTTTCGTAATCCCAGAAGCAACTCACATTTAGTTATCTAGGACAAACGAATAAAATAACCGAGAATTTTTCATTCACCTTACAAACGGCTTTTATCGCATTTATAAAGTGGGGTTCTTCGCCCAGTAGCATGTTTGCTAAGCAACTATATGATACATTTCGGTACCGACACAACGTACGCGAACCCAGATAGCAATAGCAGGAGTGGCGGCAAGGTGTGGGTAACATACCGCAACACCATAACAAAAATACTATTGTTATTTTTAAGCCAGCACACATTTTGACCCAATCCCCTTATCGTTTCGTGTGATCATCGCATGGATCGTTCGATCATTGAATTCGAACCGAAAAAAACCATCTACAATTTTTTAGCCCTAGTATTCTATTTTCTTCAGTTCAATTTAAACAATTTGGAACAAATATACAATAGCATTACTGCTGTGTATCTTGCCAGTTCCAATGCCTAATTCATTTAGAATTCACTGATTTCCATTAAAGCTTGAAAGGATTTATACCTAGCGATTAATTCCAACCAAAACGGAAGCATAATTTGCTTTACCTACCGTCTAAGAGTGTCAAAAATTGACAGTTCGCTAATCACGAACAGCAAATATACTTTGAGATGTGGATTTGTCTACTTCGAGTACGTGTTCTGAGTGCTGGTTTCTTTGTGGTAAGAAAAACATGTTCAGCTCCAGGGTAAATGGGCATACCCTAGCCTCCCACTTTTACACCGGTTAACAAAATAAGACGCGATTCTGTAGTCTACTTAAAACGACTTATTAACTGAACCAAAAACTAACATTTCTTGCGAATCTATGCAGCTTGGATTCAGTAAATTTTTTAATATTGATAGTCTCAGTCTTGTGAATGGTGCCCACATGAGGAGATTTGCGCTTGCCTAGCTGGAATTTGCATACCTGGGTTGTAATGAAAGGAGATAGCTTTCAGTCAAATTTGGCAAATTTGTGCACAAAGAACCAAATTCAGTCAATTAACCGCAGATATAAACAGGAGACCGACCACTCGTGTTGACGTTATCACAAACAGATCAGGGAACGACTGTGAAAATGAAATGTGACCAACCTAAAGAAAAACAAAATTCCTGAATTTTCGCTTTTGCCCATACTAACCAATACTTACGAGCAGTCTTTTGAATTAGTAGTGCATTTAATCCAATACAATCATATTGTGCCAACCAGACAAGCGTAAGTTTAATGTTACAGTTTTAACACTCATTTTCAGTGTAGTGCTTAACCCCTTTGCAGAGTGGACTACGTTTGTACTCGTTGACCAGTCATATGAAATCACGTTCTCTGGTTTGAAAATCTAACTGAGAATAGAGAAACCGGACATAAAGCACAAGTCCAAGTGGGGGACACTGTGAAAGACAGACTTTGGGTTGTTCTTTAATATCCAGCTAACATAAAAAGATGAAGCACAAAAGATACGTGAGGCAACTTTCAGTGCATCAGGCGGTGAAGCTAAGTGCATCTTGTAAGGACACGCTAGTTAGCGTCCTCGAAAATGGCGACAAAGTGACCCAGGTTCAAGTCGTCGTATTTGAACAGCCAACGCAGTTCATCTGATCCGCAATGTACCAAATGAGGCTGCAAGGCAGTGAATTTAAAGCTATCTAAATTCAAACTGAATTCAGAGGAAAGTTCCGAAATATTCTGATATGAACGAATTGAGTGAACAAAAAATGTTGCTGATCAGTGCTTTACTCCAGACGAATTAGAAACCCATTACAGTAGTCCAAAGATGGAAAAATTTAAGGCCCGAACAAGAAAAGAGTTAACATCACCTCTAACTGAGCCCATCGTTTGGTTACATTATCGTATCTTCTGTGTTGACCTAAAAATAGACGAAATAAAATCTGATAATATTACTTCTGCGCAAATTTATCCATATCACAGTCGCACGCAACCCGTGTGTAGATCACGGTGAAGTGTGAGAGGCAATTACAAAAATACCCCCTTAGCGTTCCAGAAAATAAAGTTATAATTATTAACTCACAGGTTAGTATTGACCTTGAAACCTGAGAATGCACTAAACCTAAAACGACTATCAACAGAATATCATTGTCAACGAGTTTAAACACAAATAACATAGGGTGTTCTAAAATAATTAATCATTTTTTACAAACTTGTTCACCACATAATGCCATTTACTTTTTCTCGGGTTGTTTTTGGTCATAGTTCTAGTGCTTGGTTTTAAATGTTCAAATAAAATGGCATCAAGTTTTGCAGTGTTATTTGTTTTCAAGTGTCGAAATAGTTTTTTATGAAAAATTACCTTAGAAGGTTACGGAAAGTTACTTTTGATTGAATATATCGTCGGAATTCAGAGATGGCTAATCTGACTCTGATAATATCGATGTATCATCAAGGATGCCGTGAACGACAGTACAACTTGTCACTCAATATAGATTGATAGCATGGATTGAAATGTTCACATTATCTGATGATAGCATTGCATCATTCAAATACCTTCCACGTTCCAGCGAGGCGTTAACAAACGGAACAATCTTTTTCCAATTTTTGTCCATCATTTCCAGGTTTTTCGATGGACATTCATCATTGGGAGAACCAAATGAACACACGTGCATGAAACTTTATAATACTTGCAAACAAAACAAATTTGACGGATGTACCGTTACATCGCACAACGCTCAAACGGGAAACAACTTAAGTCAGCTTCCACATACAGCAGGCCAACTGGTTACACGTCAGTGTGCCTGAATAGTTTGTGCCTGGACCTCTACGGTCCACTGCACATAGAAATTACAGAAACAACGAAGAATCTCATTTCTGGTTTACTGGTTTGGAAAAACCGGGCAGTGCGGACAAATTTATTCTTCCAGTTGGAATTGTTTCAATTGTTAATTGTTGAAAAGTGAACATCTTTTTATCTTTTTCCTACATCACATAGGCAAACACTGGGGACCATCCTAATGATTCGAAAGTTTTTCTTACTGTGTACAATCTATGTTGCTTTTCACGATGCATGTCTGACAAGAATGCGACTGCCAGTGGAAACTCTTTGATTTAGGATATGACCTTCGTTCTATAAGTAGATTACTGAAAACGAGGCGTTCGTTTATTTTTCATAAAAAGGAGAACGGTAGACGCTGTCTGATAGACAAAGGGCCAATTCTCACGGCACAAAACCCTCGTTCACATATATCGGACCACTCTTTAGTAGATCAAGTCGTCAAACTCTACTAGGTTCAAATGAATATGACAATATGTTAATTTTTTCTTTCTCGATCAACACTTACAGATACACAGATTTCTGAGCGCTGGAGTCATAGAGCTATGTTCTATTTTAGTGCAAACTGATTATCATCAAATACATAAATTGGTGGGAAAAAATTAACTAGTCATGTATTTTTGACCCTTTTCTTGGGTGCTGTTGCGGTTGTTGTGTTGCGGTTGTTTTTGTTGTTGTTAAGCGATAATGTGCCTGCGTGGTAACTAATCGGAATTTGTACATTGTTTAAAGTACAATAGTCGTGAAGATGGAACAAAAATGCACAGTCCACCTCAATCCGCAGTTCACTGCATCAACTTTGTATCAACTGGGGAGTCAGGTGAGTTCGTAGGTTTGCATATCACGCGCAGAACTAATCATCATACTGACGATTTTAATGAAACGCAATCAGTGTGGTTGACAAAGAAAATGTCTTGCCATCTTTTCAACAGATCCCACCAGCCTAGTTAGCCATTTTGCCAAGGCATATACGGCGGATTGCACAATCAAGAGTGGATGCCAAAGGAACTTCATTTCTATGCGTTTTTGCCAAAATGTGCATTCTCCAAATAGCGATTCTCCTGGGCCGAATTCGGTTGAACGTGGTCGAATCTGTTATATCTTCTGGCCTGAATTGACTCAAAATGTTGCGTTTTATTCTTCTCCTACGTCATTTTTGCAAATTTTGATTTGTCATTCGGAACGGTTTATTCTCCACTCTCTGGACCAACGTCCACCACAAAGCAATTCTAGACCAGGCAACAATTAAAATAAAAAGTTCCTCCGTCTTCGGCTTGTACGTAGACCATCATCAATCCATTCACATCCATATTTTTGTCTGGATAACCCATTCCCTTAAACATTTCCCAATATACTAGGATGTAATGGCATGAGGACGAATCAGTGAAAGCAATTTTTCTTGCCAACTTAGGTTTCCTCATTGTTTGTTAATTGTTTCAACAATAACGTAGTTGCTTTTGGGTCCCATTTTGGAAGTCCGCAAATTAGATTTTTATTTTGGGAATAGACTGATCTGAAGACAAAATCTTGTTCACGGAGAATAGGAGTTGGGCGAAATAGATAATTCTTATCTGTGCACTTACACCTCAACTTGTAAAGTTGAGTATAGCCAGGTCTACAAAAAGGTCAACTGCCATTTACCAATTCATGGCATCTAAAACGTTTTCTTTCCATTCAGCTACTGATCCCACGGCTCAAAATCACGGATGCTATTGACCGAGGGGCAAAAAGAACGTCGGCATTCGGACGTCTTTGTCTTTGTGGTATTGGTAGAATAATGTGTGAGAATTATATTACTAATACCGATACTGTGCTTACATTGCAATGCCATAGAATCCAGGCAGTCTAATAGGACCTGGGTTTTAATGACTCACGGTGAATTGGGCACGTTAGGTATGCTCACGGATCGACTCCGTCGGTTTGGATTGCCCTCCGACATAGTTTATGGCTTTTAGATGACTCATGGTGGTCAGTCCACGGCCGGAATGGACATTTCCTGAGTAGGTCAAGTAGGCAATACCTGGTTCTCGGTCCACAAAGTCCTCAAGTCAGGATTGGACATTTTAGGTGAAAGGCCCAAGCACTGCACTTAGTTGTGAATTCAAAATAATCCTATTATCAACAGACGTTCTGTCTTACGAGCTTTTGATTTTCCTTTCGTTATTGTTCAGTCGTCTGAGATAGCAGCCAAAATCAGAGTAAACTGGTGTGAAAGTTCCTGACTGTTCAAATTAAATCCAGCCAAAACTATCCCCGATAAAATGGGCAACCCAAATTTTAATCCATATATATAAGAAAGTTTTCAAAATTGAGTAACACTCTTCAACCAATCGATTTGTTTTTGATGACGTTGCTTACCTGCGAAAAGTAAAGCTCTTTCATGAAACACAAAAGCTCGCAATTTTCGAAATACGAACTCGTAGATAATACTCATTGATGCAGATGCTTGATCGTTAGTTTTCAAAGAAAAATAAATCTTTTCCGTCAGTAATTTGAAAGAGTAAACCCGTGAGGAGGTTTGTCCGTGGCTTCCTGAATCGTTTTGTTCTTTTCGTACAAATTCAAATTGCAGTCAGCTTATATATATATATATATATATATATCTGGTTAAATAAGTTTAGAAAACTGAGATCAGCTTGAATTAAAAAAACATCAATGCAGTTAAGATGAACATGAATGAACATTAAGAACGTTTGCCCACGAAGCTAAGGCCATAATAGCAAAACGATTGAGATGTTCACTTCACTCAAGATATTATCTGGAATGGTTATGCTCACAGCCGATCTGAATAATTCCACCCATTTAACAATATTGTGTATATCTGAAATTTTGAACGGCTTTTGGCATGGTTACACAGCTAACTTGACGGAGCTTTTACCGCCGAAGTGTGCGGTTGCATTGGTTCCCGGCCAGTGACCGCTTTGTGTTTAAATGTTAATAGCAGTTAAAGTGATCGATTAGTCAACCCGCATCGATTACGTCATTTTTCCTCATTGTTCTATTTTTAATATTGATCAAACTGGTAGCAATCTGTCATTCGATCATTTACTGTAGTGATTTGCTTCACATCTGCTTAAAAGCAATACTTTTTTCCGATCATGCGGATAAAAATGATCAATTCCTTCTTTTTCCGATTGATCTTCGACCTTGTTGTACTCGTTCGTTTTGGTACGGTTTCTTCCGATCAGTCCATCTTTCTCATGTCGCAGGTTACTATTTGCCATGCTAATAGGCCATTAGGTACATACGTTGTGCTATCTCAAGTGATAAACGCCAATTGGGTTTTAAGGGACTTTCGCTGTCAAATAGTCCATTAGCAAACTCCGGCCGTCGCGCAACAGCTGAACATATTGGCTAAGTAGTTTCCGTGAGTGAGAATTGGTCACAAGTGAACCACATTCCATGATGAGCATAATTTTGTTGCATTCACTTTTGCGCATCGCAAACAACTCTCTCTCTCGTCCTACCCAGTACCTCTTGAATAGGTGAAATTCCACAGATCGACAAAGCATTTGACAAATAAAATAAGCTAGCCGGGAGTGATTTTAGTCTCATCGGAGAACTTGTCAGATGAAGATTTCATAAAATACGGTTTCTTAGTGTCCTGTAGTCGCGTGATGTAAAATTCGACCGTTGATTTTGGAATTTTGTTAGCTACTATTAGTTTGTTCCATCTTATTGATCCACGGTACAAATTGCAGGTGAAACTTTGTCTCATCTAACAGATTAATTTGCAATATTATTGATGTTATTATTTTATATTACACCTTATTGGCAAGAAAAGGTTTGCATTACTTATGCGAAGTCAAAACTAGAGTAGTTTTATTAGGTCTCTGTTTGGCCAATTGTTCAGCTCACACGGGGTTATTTTATTCAACGCCGGTGATCCAGATCTAACGATTTTGCCCTGAAATAACCTTCTTTCTATGTCTGTAAGCAACAGAAATGTTCAAAGCAACAACTTAATCGAGTCACTAAAATGATTAGTCCAAATTTCCGATCGTTTGTAGGATTTGTCATCCCAAGTAGTTCGTCTTATTCTTCTGCAAATTTTCAAGAGTGTGGATATTAATTTGAAAATGCAGCGAAATGTTCTCACTGGTACTTCAAATTGGAAATCGGGGACGTGCGCATTGGACAACTCAAAGGGCAATGATCCTTATGAGCCAGAAATTACTCAAAAGTGAACACATCTTACGAAGAAAGACCAGACATTATCATAAGTGTTATTTTGTGCTTTTTCAATCTTTTAAACACGAATTATAATTTGGTAAGCTTCTCCGGAAGTTGATTCAAATTTTCTGCTGCCAGGCTCGCTTTAGGTACTCAACAAATCAAGCGCCGTCGGCTAATCACAAATTCAAATGTGGGCAAAACTGGTCGTTAAGATTCACAAGGGAGGATAAATGACAAAAATAGATAAAATCGGTTGAAACGGAGTTCTTCTGATTCGGGACTGGTCATTTGTTACATTTGCACGGATCAATCAAATGAAACAGCGACTGGTTTACACATTTAGCCGGGAAACAAATTCAGAAACAGATAAAATGTGTGGGAGATTATTGTCTAGCTATTTCTAATCCCGACAATTTTGTTACCGCAAACTTTGCTTTCGTTTTTGTTTATTTCTCTACATGGATGAAAATTTGACAAATCAAGTGAAATGTGAAATGGTTCGAAATTTACGCAACACACGCACTTGGCATCGATTCATTAAGATTCGGAAGAAAATCGTTCATCTGTTTCACTCCATAGGTAAACAAACTTGTATATTAATCCGAACAATTGCAAACGAATCGATTTTGTTGACATGATTGTTTTTAAACGCACCACTTCTAGCTCTACACTCGTTGGTCGGTCCAAATCACCATAATAATGTTGTTTTGTAGTGCTATAATGCGACAAGAGGTTTTTGTTTGATGTGTCCAGAAATAATTCTGAACAAATGACGCGCAAATGTACGCTGTTAGGTTTCTGATGTTATTTTTCACAGAGGCGATATGTTACCTAGAAAGAAAACCTAGGTATCCGACATCAGCTATATCTGCTTTTGTTTGATTCTCACTAACGAAGCAAATTTTGGCAAGTTCAATTTCAGTACTTCCTAAAGTCAGCGGCAAGTTGATGTTGCTGTGCACTGGTTTTCATTCTTCCATATGACTTTATTTCAACAAATTGGTTGTGAAATTCTAGGATTAAACGTTGCATTGTGAGGTCATATGTTTGAATTGTCTGTCGATCCAGGCACCAAATTCCTTGTACTGGAACAGCATATATCATCCAGTGTATCAAAAGACTGCTGAGTTTCCAGCGTGTGAGGGATCTGTGCCTATTTTAAATAGATAGGGTTAGCGTTCAACGAACTCAGACTGCGCACTACTCCCCCCCCCTCATGCCGTCAAACCTCATGATGCCTACCTTGCGAAATGGGGTATCCCAGTGAGGCGAAAGGGACAATTAATTTTGGTATAATGCATATATGATTCACCACGCATCAGAAGAACTTGATTGTTCATTATGTTTACAGGATCGTTGAATTTTTCTTGTACTTGTACTGACCCATTGCAACAGTGAAACAACAAACAGTCCAAATCACCTTGAATGGTCACTACCTTCGCCGATATAGTAGTGACGTTGTCACAAGCACGGCTATTAGGCAACCAGTTTTTTCTGATTCACTCGATTATAGGTTGATTGTATCATGCCCTTCGTTTGTTGCCTATTTTCACTGAACCGGTATTTTGTTTCCTCGGACCATACTGGTGAAAAAAGTACGGCTGAGTGGCACTCAGTTGGTTTAAAGTTCCTGGTTTCATATCAATTTCGTTGGTGTTGAATATGATGGGCATAGGTTAATCAGTCGTTGTGTAGTGACGAGTACCACCTTGTTCCTGTTTTTCCTACCACTGACCGAATATGTACTATTTTCTGCTCTCCGTTTTAGTTTTCACAGCACCAACTTGATCCCTTCCGCTGAGTCTCATAGATTAGGATTCATTGGACCTGTGGGGACTTCCCGACTTTTACGGGTGAAGTGGATTGGGGCTGGTATTGATATGCTAGGGAACCTCATACAATCGACAGCAAAATACCAGGGTCTATCTTATGATCGCTATCTACTGGAGGACATAAGAGGGAGCTGATGATTATATCTATCATCCTCAAGGTCCAACCAGTTTGTGTTATTCCCAAATGCATTTGAAAAAGCCGTGCTTTGCTACATGCTCAAGATGTAGCAAATGGCTGCCGAATGAACTGAGAGTCATAGATGAAGTTTGCTCAGAGAACCTGTTGTGGCCTGTGCAAAGATCAACGGTCTAGTAACAAATACAAATCCGAATTGTTTTTTTGGAATGCTGAGGACGTGACGCCACAAGCTACCTTGTCAGTGGTTCTATATACTTGGCATCTATAAATGAAACAGAAAAGTTCGTCCTTTAGAACACATGTACACCGTGTTTAATTGTGAATGATGTAATGTTAACAACACAATTTTGTTGGTAGATGTAATTTGCCAACGTGTAGATCACTGTCGGTAGTCTTTCTCAAGGCAAGATTTACAATCAAAATTATATCGTTTCAAACAAAAAGCAATAAATGGTGCATCGATTTTTCGATTCACTTGTTAAGTCATTCGGTCCTGATATTCACAAGTAAACTGTTTTGCTGGTTTAGTTGATTCCATATCATTTGAGAAAAGCAACGGGCTGCCCTACACTTCTGTGTAATGGAAACCAAACGGCGCCCCACATCGTCCAACAAAACCGATTGAAAAAGATTGACATTTGATCCTGTTGAAGGTCCGGTGAATTTAGGATTCATTGAGAACGACTTGCTCACTTTTCCCCGTTGGTTTTCTTAATTTGACCAGGATAGTACCTGGAACGTTTCACCTTTCTTTGTAATTTCATGCACCATGCACTTATAATGGCGGGATCGAGATACTTACTTGGAATACTCAAATATGGGCAACATGCACTTGGTTCCTGTGACACTCGCAAGTATGTTACTAGGTCGTGCAATATTAACAAGGCCTACTTTGACGTTTTTCCGTCACTAGGCTTACAACATCCCAAGCTGACATCTCTCAAACAACGAATTTGTATGGCGGGTGAATTTTCTTTGTAATGGATAACTACAAATGGAAGAAATTTCCTCGAGAATATTTCCCGAATGTGGCAAGCCAAGTGATTGGTATTATTCCACTCTAAGGGAATAAAAACTTATTTGTTTTATGAAGTGATGTAACGGTCCCAGTCTTGTGGGGGTTCCGTATATGCTAAAAGCGTAAACGCCTTTTAAACAATTCTTATCTACGCGAGGAAACACGAAAAAACACGAAGTAGCTTACGAATGGCAAAACCTATTGGTATGAATGATGGATATAACTGATGTGCATTTATTTTACAGATGAAATCAACCCACCGTGTGAGTTATGTTCAGTCACTTCCAATGCGCGTTTGTATTCTTTTGTTTGCACAGCAGAACCGGTGGACTTAATCACATCAGTGTTCGAAATCCAGCTAATTCCAAACCTAAGGCTGATTACGCGCTACGAGGATTATTAATTTGGTAATAACAAGGTCAAATCAATGGGTGAAAGCTACCGCTCATGGTTGAGTGTAACTCTTTCGTCTTCAGATCTAATCCTACTTTGCTGCGAAAAAATACATTTTTGGAAAGATTAAACAGTTGAAACTCACCGTTCATGGGAATAGCAACTAGTTCTATATGGAATCTAATCTGGATTACGGTTCTCAAGCACCTCCACTGTCTCCCGGCCTAGTTGGAGATCCTAAGGCATCTTGAGCAGCCCGATCGTCTTCAGCTGAAATTCAAGAAGCTTTTCAGGAACTTCAGGGTCTGCTTTCAACAAATGTGGTTATTGTGGTTTTACTTTTCAGTTAATTTGATGTCTGCCAAACCCGTATTCCTTCATGCCTGTTAATCCCTTCTAGTAGAGGCTACTTCATTGGGAAATCCTGTCTCGACAATCAAGCTATGAAACGTTGAGTGCTGTAGATGCTGTACCGGTAAGTATCTTCAGTACGTTATCAGTTATCCGTAGATGAATTTTACGAAAATACTTCGATGTTTTCTCGTGACTCAGGTGATACAGCAAATCTCGTAATAATACTTCAGTTAAGCCCGTGGACGAGCTGAAGTCTCACCGAACTAGTGGAATTTATACAACCTGGCCAACTGTTCACTCGTCAATCTGTTCTTCGCATCAAGCCTCAGTTCCCATGTTGATTAACCTCGCTGAGACGTATGAATGAAATGAAGGCTTGTCTACATTAAATGTGAATAAATACTTCACAAACGAAACGCAAACTACGGTTTGTACATCAAAAACGGTTCTTCTGGAGACCAGGCACAGTAAAGCCCGGAGGCTTTATTAATACTGCTCAATGTAGCAGTTGAACTGCTCCGTTTTCATGAAAACTTTGTAAAAATTTTTTTGACATTCTCGTTCGGACCTACCAGATTTGGTGGGACTATTTACCGGCTTTATGGTAACCAAATTCAGGGGAAAATTCGAGGTTTTAAAGATTGAACGCGACAAATATATCCCACTCTATTATGAGGTAGACATTTTTAGTTTCGGTGTTGCTCACAAGCTCGGCTGTAACGTTTAAGTGGTTCGAACACAGTAACTATTTTCAGGAACTGCCGCAATTTCGCAGACACAAACAAAAGCGTACGAGAAAGAAGAAAGCAAAGACAAAGGGAAAGGGGAAAACGACCGGCACATCGCAGCCAGCGAACATCCGCTCCACCCTTAGTGTAAAACACCTGTTCGTTTGTTTCTTCTCACCCTCTTCTTTGCTCCTGCCAGTGTTTAGTCCCCAGTCTTTCTTACACTTCTCCCAGTCTTTCTTACACTTCTCCGTAGCCATTCGCAGATTACCTGAAAATTGGTGAAACCAGTTTGAGATAATGTTGTTCAGCTGTCTCAACAAAAGCCTCTAAAAAGGGTTTCAGTGCTGTTACGATATCAGTAAGTAAGAAAATGAACGCCGAGCAACTGTGCATAACACTAAGAATAGTTTGATATATATTTCTGCTTGGAGAATCGATTAGATACCATTCCGAAGCTTACCACAATCCCAAATATAGGGTTAGAAGACAAAAAAATGCATGGAAAAATTAAAAAACACTATTCATCCAGTAAGAAGGTTTGATACCACCGATGTTGTCCAGAGAGACTATAAATTCCGTTTGGCTAATGCGATCTATTCTGTGATAATTTGAATATCTTTGGAGGCTGCTTTTATTCATTAATTACTATAGTTATTCTGTTGGTTCAAGTACCTGACGGGTTAGATGCCTTTTGAGCTACTTGGCATTTGCGGTTCATTGTGGTAGCCTGCTTCATAATATTCGTTCCGCCTGTAAAACCGCCAGCTTGCTGCAAGCTGGGGTTGCTGGATGTATTTCGTATCTGCGATACTACCCCCATGCACATAATCCAAAGCGCTGAACATGGGGTCAAAGCCAGATCTCTTTTTTCTAGGCTTCAGAAACTGTCTTAATCAAATGAAGGCACACGTGAGCGAGTCACTCCTTGCATTTAACCAGCGCAGTCTCTGGTAGAACAACAAACATGTGTAAGCATCAACACTTCACCATCGCTTGGGAAAACTAGGGTCTGATGCTAACCTCACAAATACGGTGAAAATTACCAGGCTCACATTGCTCGTGACCTGGGTTAACAATGAAAAATTTCGGCTTGGAAGTAGCGCTTGCAGTTTCCAACACCAATAAACAAATACTGATTCTTCGTCAGAACATTAGATTTGTTTTGGTAGAAATCACGAAGTGGACATTCTACCTCGCACAGACTTAACACGATTGAAAGTATTTAGGCAAAAACAGTCGAGTCCAACTGAGAACGAAACATTTTAAGAGGAAAACCAAGCTGACCTGTGAAGGATTAAGTTGTTCCGGGTTCTTTTTCCGTATTAGAAGTTGGATTTGCCTTGTATCTTAATCTTCAAGCTGTTTTTCGCGGTATCAGTGATTAAACAATTTCTCCAATGTAGCCGACTTTTGTAAAGCAAATAAATTACGCTTTTCTAAATAGATTATTTTTTGCACTTCCGCCCAGCGTATATCACTCACTATTTCGACAATGTTATACCCAGAAGAGAAAAGGAAAAAAGTAGACTTGTCCCAACAACTGTTAGCATGGCGGAACAGGTAATCAGTCCAACAGGTATTCACGTTATTTTGTACACACTTCTTGACCTTGGATGTCACCTGCATCACTGCATATATTCAACCCAAATACCGTTAACGATCCCAGATAATTTTCTCCCAAGGAAAGTTATCCAAGCTGATCTTCCACAACCGTTCTGTCCGCTCTTGTCTGATTCAAAAAGAGCGCAACGTGAGTTGTTGTTCATTTGACAACTGCAATAGGATAAATGCATTACGAAGAAAGTACTTTTAATCCCAGCATGCTCTTTTAAAGCACTTAGGCATAGTTCAGTGATTAGTGATTCTGATTACAGCTGGCAAAAGGTGATAACAATGGTTACCTCCACAAACTTAAGCAGGCTCAGTTTTGCTGCTACCGGGCTTTACTTAGGTTTAGTAAACGGACACAGGAAGATTCAACTAATACTTCATGTAATAACTCAATTTACAGGGTATCCTGAATTTCCAGAGCTTTCTAGTTCTGCTAGTCATTCTGATGACAGACAGGTAAATTATAGTTTTTAATTATTTTCATACATCATGGCGCCTAGAATCCTATCTGATCTCGACATCACCTTAACTCTCCAGTCAAATATATTCCGACGCTTTCGATATCTCGCAAGGAAAGGCAACAGTAAGAAGACTGGGGTACTCATAGTTAAAAGACTGCTGAGATGCGTAAGAACAAGCTTTTGAAATGGAAAAGACATTTTCATGTCCATGTGAAAGACTTCTGCTCGACAGATACTCCCGGAAGGTCTTGTATTTTCAAACAACAACAGTTTGATTCCAAAATGCGAAATGTGACCAGCAGAGGAACGCTTCACATACGTATCGTGCAGTCTTCTAAGCAAATAAAATTTAGGAATCTTTGTTACTTTTAGAAATGGCCCGTCGTCATTGAAAGAACTACAATTTGATTCTCTTTATAAGAAAATACTCTCTTTATTATACTTTGCAATCATGTATTATTAATATTTGTATTAAATAATCGTCGTAACTACATCAATACGTAGATATACACCACAGTGAGGTTTGACGAATTGGGAATTCAGTAATTCCATGAAAAACTAATCAGTTCACCAAAGAATTCGGTGGATTTCCCGTGTATCCCGTAAACGACATCGATTGCAAAATCACGACCATCATTTTGTAGTAGAGGCCTGTCAGCGTTGAGTAAACATTTCCAATTTGGAACCAGCTAATTTCTGATTTTGATTTGTACCAGGTAAATAGTTAACGACGCGAACTTTCTGATACTTCAATAGGGAGTAGGGAATTCGTGAATCACGACTTTTCAGTATGGAGGACTACGCTTCGAATACATTTAACATGGCTTGTGTATTGAACTAGGCATTCACTAAGGAGCCAGTTTGAAGTCATTTGCGAATAGCATTGATCGCATTTCCGCAATTTTTCAATGAGTGAACTGGAAAATGGTTTTTCGTTTGTAAAGTTTATCTATTTGCCGTCTTTCAAAGCTAACCACAAACAGATTCTGTTAAAATCTAAGCAGGTGATTATCGCAAAATGTTGCATCAGTCTTGTTTTTCTGCCTGGAATAAATTGGTTCTGAACGCAAGGTTGCACCGTTCATTTCTTTTTTCATCAGCTTTCTTTATATACCGCTTAAACTAGTTTGTTCACTATTCTTAGGAATGGAACCGTAGTTAAAACGTGGTTGCTAACTAGTTACGTTGACCGGCGGTGAGAGGATTAGAGCCGTCAAACTGCACTTCCAAATTGGCCACCGTCTTGCACCTTTTTCCGAGGTAGAGCAAAAGTTATTATCAAATATATATTAGTCAAAGGAGGCTGTATTCTGTGCTTATGAAATGGTCTCGTAGTGAGAATCATGATATTGTTTCTCTCCGTAACTTTATAGCAGTTGGAACAAGCATATGATTAGTTTCTGTTTGATTCTTCGACGCTTCTAGCCTTTCGGAAACCGGTAGACGATTGGTGTTTTCTCGGTTCTGTAAAATGTTGTCCAGTTGCAAGCACATCACTATACGTAGCTTTTGTAATGAAATTTATGCGACTACTAAACGTTAAAATCGTCTTACACATATTGCTTTTTGTTGGTGTTGTCATATAATGAACAAATCTGACCTGTTATGATCATCCCACTGCAGACGTCATTTAAGCAGATGGTTCGTGATGAGTGTGCACAAATCACATTCTTAAATGGAAATATTTGACAACAATAAATCAGTGGTCGAATACCAGAGGTACAAAAATACGGCCGTTTCGAAAACAATGGCATGGAAATTAATTGAATTATTTATTCATTCAACGTTATCTTTCCTGGCCACAAAGGGCTTGGAGTCATTCAAACTTTTTAACGACAAACCCAGACAAAGCTTGTCTCAACGGATCGTGCAACAAAATATTGCGACTGATTTGATTCCAAGATACGTGGAGACCAGTGGAATTTGTTCCACGTCCCCAATAGCTTCCTACGTTAAACTGAAAGTTTGCCTACCGCTGAAACCCACAATTAACTATTTTTGCAGACACATATATTTTCTTCAAATTAACTCGGTTAAATCAACGGGTTTCTCCTTTCGGCACACAGTTCTCAAATTCACATTTTGTGGGCGCAGTAATAACCCCCGACAAATTTGTTACCCAAGGAGAAATTTCAACCGCCGACAAAGGGACCAGTTGCAAATTATCCAGCAGCTGGAATCGAGTTACGCCAACTGTTGAAAGATTGTTGCTTTTGTACACATTAGTCGTTTATTTAAATCGCACTAGGACACATTTTAGTCTTAATTTCGGAACACGTAACGGAACAAGAACTAAACAGGCAAGGTTTGTCTAATTCGGTCAATCATAATACCACGTGAAATCAGTCAGTCTAAGATGATCTTGTCCTAAAGCATCCCAGGTTTTCGTCATGAATATAGAAGAGATGTCCTTTTGTTTCTTTGCTACTCACCGACTAGAATGAAGAAAGACTGAACAAAGATAAGGCAGCATTAAACATACATGTGGCCGTAATCGCCATCCTGCAGTTCAAGTCATAATCTAAATATGAGGGCGGAATCAAATTTAAAAGCGTAGCTGAACATTTAATCTACCGGGTTCTGCCAGGTAATGAAATGACCCAAGTGTGAAAATACCTCCATTTTTGAGGGACTCAAACCCGAGTATTCATAACGTGGAGGCGATAGAATTTTATTAATACATGCCGCTTAACCCATTAGTAAAATCTGATCTGGTATTCGAAAAGTTGAACGTAGTCAATGTCATGTGCTTAGGTGTTCCGGGTGGGTAATCAATGGTCCTTAGGTGAACACTCGCCAATGTGGCCACCTGTCTTAACCAATATGACAAATCTGGTGCAAATGCGTCAGGGCTGCCCGTGCGTCCGTCCGAATCCAAACTTATTGGCTGGAAAAAAGGTTAGCCTAACACTTTAGCTAATTTTCAAGGCACTGTGATTGCTTTGCTCGACATTTTGCTGGTGGCCGTTTCACCGAAAATCAATAACACCTTAGATTTAACAATATATTTAACCATAGTAAACTCTTCATGGAAATGTCAATTAAAGAAACGGTTAAAAATGAACATTTTACCTTCAGTGATGACCCACTATTCGCTATCTAAATCCAAAACTGGACAATTGTCATGGCCAGTGACTATTCCAGGGTTTTGGCGCCTCCGATTTAAGCTCTGTTGTTAATTTTCCAAATGAGCCTATGTTCTCCCAAGCATTTTAAAATTTACGTCATTTTAAACATTGCGCGTTTGAAAACTTTTGTGTCCACAGAAGGACTCATCGAAACTCGTTGTGCTTGGCTGTTTCACGTATCGACCAAGGCCACTCCACAAAACTATATAAACGATGGGGTCCACTTGCCTTCTAACTTTTACTGGTGGGTTGCCAATAAATACACGGTAGTGTCCTATGTTTGTCTTCTCCCGTCCGCTAGCGGGTTGGGCTAGCAGTTCAAATTCCGCTTCTTTTGTTTTGTGTGGCTGCTCAATCAAGGAAGCAGCTGTTGTTTTCCATTTCGTTCTGCGACTAGGGGCTTCAAGACTCGAGCTGGAACCATTGTGTCACCAACCTCAGTGTATGTTCGTGTCCTGCTAGACCGCAGGCCGCTTGCTCCTGTGCTATCGTGCGACGCCTAGTGCCTATGTCTTGTGCTTCAGTGTGCGCGTAGATCCATCCATTTGGGCAACAAAACAGTAACTTTTTAAAAAGAAATTATTTTAAGTGAGCTTCGTACTGAAATCGCTGTTGCTAACCTTGAGTTTCCACTTGGATTTATTGCACCTCCGTCTAAGTAAAAATTTGTGTGTGACATTGGAAATAACTGATTTCGCAATGCACAAACGCCGTAACGTATCCGGAAATCTTTTGAGTTCCGACCATCAAAAGTTCTACCAAACTGGCATTTTATTCAAGTTTGCGCTCTATCCGAGTTTCCTATAGGTTCAGTTTTATCTCTCACCAAGAGAAGCTTGACCCACAAATTAACAGAATTTTCATTTGCTTTTTTGACTTCTTTTGGCTTTTCAGTGCACGTGACAGTATCATCAGTGGTTATTTTATCGTTTTTAAAATAAGCTTGCTATATCTCGATTCCGCGAATTACTAACCAATTTAACACGCAATTTGGTATCAGCTACGCTGGTAAGAATATTTTTTAGTTGATTCTGATTTTTTAGTCCTCAGAATCAGTTGGTCACGATTACTACTGACGATTAACGTGTCCGGTAAACGGGGAACTTACGTTTGCAATGAAAAACAAAATGTGCATTTGTAAACACCCATAGATTATTCAAATGCATACATTCAATGTGAGAAGAGAACAAGATTCTGCAATTCACTCTGAACTCAATCTGATTACTTCAACTGAACACAAAAAACATGCAGTGAACCTCAACGAAACATTTATTCGGCGCTACTTGAGACCGACCCTCACCCTCTCACCCGTCAATTCAACACGCGGTTTGGCTCTAATTAATAATCTAATTTATGTTGCACTCATTTCACTACAACAATGCGCCCACTGGTGAAATATGATTCTGTTTGTAATCGAGCAGCCATTGTGTGAAAATCAGACGGAATAAAACAAATCAAATGTACCAAGCTTTATTGCGCCCGAAGACATGTTTCACGACTAAATCGATTGGCTATGCATATGAAAATGTGTCCCTAATGAGGCCATAATCCCAAACCTGCCCGCAGCGGGCTTTAGTGTCCAATTAGCTTTGTGAAACCAGTAAAAAGGTATCCTTGAACGTTGAGACGAAACAATTTTTATTGAGAAAATATTACATGTTAATTTGTGACCAATTTTGTATGCAAGAACATGGCAATTTGTCTAGTTGGAACTGAATGCTCTTTGATCCAATCGCAATGCTCGGACATTTGATTGAGAGAACACCGCGTGCGTGTTCTAATTTTCATTTGTTCGTAATTTCGCGACACGTTTCTGACGAATGTTGAGAAAAATATTGGAATTTGTTTTACATTCAAATAAACTGATGCCATAGGTTTACTGCAATATATAATCTGGTTTGCTGAATTAGATTGAATGCGATGCCCACCGACGTAGGAGATAAAACCACACAAGTTACCGAGATTTTCCCTTCATCTGCCGCTGGTTCTAACTGACTGTTTAGTCCATGTTTTACAATTCGATTTTTCACAATGCTATATTCAATGAATGTAGGAAGATGATTTCCACCTCACCTCTAGTATTTCCCGGAAACCTGTGGTTGCGCCAAACTCTATTCATTCGTCGGCGATGATGCTAAATTATATGCTCTAAGCAAAATAGGTTTATCCATAATGCCTCCAGATATTATTGCTTACCCAAAGCGAAGTTGCAAAGGTAGGTACGAAAAGTAAGCAGCATTTGGAAGCATGATGTCGCAAGATTGTGATCGCTTTGTCAAGAGTACTTCCTTCACTCTTTGATTGTTTTCTTCAAAATAAAGCTGTTCTTTTATTTGATGCCGGAAAAGCTGCCAGTGAGCCTCGTGTTTTCCCCACTGTGCGTCAAAAAAGATGACGTTTCCATCCCAAATGCACAACTGACCGGGTCACGTGATAATGATTGTGAACTGTTTTGGATCGCGCGTCGCTGACAAATACATTTGTGGTAATAAAAGGCAACTAGGCGTCAGTTTGTACATACTCTAGTGACCGAAAAGGAATATTTGGCCTAGATAAACCAGTTGGTGTCAACGAATCCTGAATTAATGGCTTTCTTATTCGCAGTTTTCAGGGTTAGGTTGACAAAATCGATTCAGTTTATTAGCCGAAAACAAATTGCATCCAGTGGATAATGACCTATATGTTTATGATATGCCGTTGCACGTGACCGTCACATTGGGTAAAATGGACTAACACTGCTGGCTTAACAACGCAGACGGTGATTTCTTGTTTTGGGGAAACTTCCACGATTCACGATATCAATCCCTTCCAATAATTTAGGATCAACAATTTTTCTTCTTGTTGCTTAGTCAAATCGACGAGACCGTGACGTCTGAGAAACTAGATGTTTGTCACAAAATAGCGTCTAGACCCATTGTTCTTAACATGTAACTTACATGTTCAGTGTCTACAGTTTATGACGAACTCCATCTCTTCATTCTCCATGTCCATCACATCCCTCAAACAAGCGGAATTGAAGGAAATATGACTGAGATACATTAGTTTTGTTTGTCACAGTTATATTCAAGGAAACCTAATTGTTGCAAATTGTCAATTGGTCTTTTGGATAAGAAAACGTTTCAGAATCAAAATAACTACTGGATTGCCCGGACTCATGAGATATAAACCTGTTTTTCTCGAGGCAAATGCATAATTCGTTTCTCATTTGAAATTTATCAGTTTAGCGCTTACTATTAGATAAGCGCTGTAAATCGATTAAGGTCTGTTAATAGATGGCAACTAAAGAGTTTGATTTGAAACATTCCAATGCAGTCTTGTGTCGGCTGCGTTAAACTGCTCGAAAAATTACTCTTATTATTTGCGGATAACGAAGGCTAGCAAAACTTACGCATCTCTAATGGTTCTTTGCAAACACTCGAAAAACCTTAGAGGAATTTAAATTTTCTAAAATATTTTAATATTTAATATCTAAACTATTTTTCCTACTCATGCGAACAGTAGTCGTCGTGTACAGTGGTATAAATACACTGTTCTTTTACACGAAACGACAGTAGGTGAGTCTATTTCTCCGGCCAGGCTTTATTGCGCATTATATGTCTACGATACACGAAAAGCCGGTTAATTTTCTGCCTTACTACAGACTTCGTTTTTGGCTTTCACACATTTTCAGGGAATGTTTGTCATGTTCATAAACCATAAGCGTTTCCTGGCTCAAAATATTGTGATGTGGTTATATCCTCTGAGGAGGAGAATAGATTCCTACAAATAGCTTTAACTCATGTGTTTGTGATTTCACAAAAGCACACATCAGCTGCTGTTAACGCTGATGCAACTAGTGAAATATTTGAAGATATTATATTTATGCCTTGGTATTCCACTCCTTTTTCATATTTCCAATGTAATATTCCGAAAAATATATTCCTTACTGAGTAACTTGATTCGCATTTTAAGAACCGTTAAACAATGACGAGTAAGAATCCTGAAAAAGTAATGAATTCAATTAGCTGTAAGTACAGAAAGTTTAGGAATTGTGTTGCCTCTTTTTGGAATTCGCAGGGAGGTTTATCACATGCGATCGCTTCATGATCTCCATGTCCAAAGGACTAGTTTTATATTGACCTACCATCCAAAACGGATGTTACCTGCAGCGCATTGTTGTGTGGCTTCAACTAAAGTACATATTTTTCTAATTTGGCTCACTTTGTTTGTCTGTTAAGGTTAATTAGTTCTCGCCATTTAATACAGCAACATTGAATACAAATGGTGCATGTACAATCTGCTCACATCACTAGTTGCAATTTAATTCCCAACTCGTGTTACCATATAGCCTGCGTCTGATTTACTCAACCTTTTGGACCAAACTACTTTCCCGTAATTTAGTACGTTACTTTGTGTTTAAAATAATTACACTTATCTGCAACACAAATGATCAACTAATCAGGCTCCAGAGTTGGTTCTGGTAGAGTTAATGGTTGCCGAATCGTTATATCCATTGTCCCAGCTATTCAGTGCACCACACCTGCGGCAAAATCGACCTAGTTACGCCGATCGATTATTCGACGAACATTCCATGTTGCAAGGTCACTAAATAGCGATGGCTCGAATTAGCCAGCATGCTAATCGATCACTGAGTGTAGACGACAGAAAAACAATATCAGTTTTTGATCTAATAAACTAATGGTTTGTGTCCGATCGATTTGTATTTTCGCACTAGAGCAAGCGCGCAGAGCGGCAGGCGCCGACAGGTAGAACTAGTTAAAGGAATGCGAGACGAAATAGAGCCGACGTCATTTTTGTTACTTCAATTAGTTCTCAAAGTCTTTATCTTAATTGAGGTGATTGGAAGAAGTTGCCAGTCTTGCGGGCCGATTACTTTGCACAATCGGTCTGCAGACCTGGAAATCACAAGCGGATAAGTGCTGTCATCTATTGATTTTAGTAAACCATTGAGCACTTACGCGATTCATGTAGTGTCCAGAGTCCAAATTACCAAGGTTTGTCCCGGTTTCGTCTACCAGTTCGGACGAAATCTGCATACACCCAAGGTGATTTCTAGAAGGATGAAGTAGCTGTGTAGCTGGTGTTGCCATGGGTATCTACTGGTGACATGAGTGAAATACCGCAATATGAACTAATAAATGTGGCATTTGGATTTTGTTAACCGGATAAAGGAACAGCCAGCACGCATCTTGGTGTATTCGCCAGATTCTCCTTCTCAGTTTACTGAGTAAAATTTCGATTCCAAGTGAGCTCCTCACTCCGTGAGCTTCATGATGAACGTAACTGCACGAAAAATTCTCACGTTTCAGAACCACTGAGTTATTTTATACCATATTTGTCCAGCACAAACAAGGCAACTCGTTTAATCATATTATGCTTGAATGCTTTCCAGATTTTAAGTTCAAATTCGATAACATATTTTTTCCTGTGTGTGTAGTTCACTGGCCTCAGTAAACGGTATCACGTTATTTATATACTTATCAGTTGAACAGAACCATTAATGCAGGCCGCGGTAATATCCATTCGGTCCTGAACTAAATTCAACATTCAGGTGTCTGCTCACTGCAAATAAGAAGTGAAAACTGCACAGGCCTGAAAAAATAGTCGGAAATGTCAGCATTCAGTACTAACGGACTTATTTCCGCAATTTTCAAATTGATTAAGAACACCCAATGCTTCATACGCGTGGAACATGGCTGACTTAAATGAAGAATTGCATTGCTTAAACTTTTTAAAGAGGAAACATTTTTGTTCTGGTATATTGCCCCTAAATTGGCAAACACAGGTGTTAGCAAAAACGTCTGCCTGATCACTCATCACGCAAAACTCAACGGTTTCTTGTATTTAGAGCCACTTTATTTTTGCCGAAAAAAAATCATACTGTTTAGTCATTTCCTCTTATTTTTAGCATAACTTCGTTTCTGGCCTGAGCAAGTTGCTATATTTGTAACATTTGAAAGTAAATATTAGACAAATCAAAACAAATAACGATTGCTTATGGCTATCCAAACAACGGTGAGTAACATTATATTCAGTGCACACAACGTCCAACTCAACCGTTCTTTATTTGCAGTTTTGTCCTTGCATCTAGTTCAAAAAATTACCAGTAGATACTTACTTGGATAAAACTGTCGTTAATTCTCCCAAAACAGTTTCAATTGTGTAGCAGAATTAGCATCTTGGCAAAGACTTCTTCTACTTTGTTCAATGTACACCCAAAATTCAACTCACCCAGCCCCGTTGCGGTACGACGGGCATATCTTTCATGTTTTCATTCACTCTCTTATCTGCACTGGCATAATCCTATTCTTCTTACGGTCGGTAGATTCTCGAAACACATCCGCTGTCTTGCTTAGCCGACAGCTGAATACAACTCATACGGTATCCTATCGTTGCCACTTCAGAACTTTTTGTTGTCAAATAACTTTTCTGCTTCCTGTTTCAGTATCTCATCCTCGTTAGTTCTGTCTCTGAATATGGTGCCATCCAAACCGTGTATCTCAAACATCTATTGATTCTCATCATCCATGGCACCTTTTTTTGTCAAATTCGTCCTTCTATCTCCTGGTTTGCACAACTGTGCGGATAATTTTATAATCAAAGCCTGGACTAAGGCATTTCAAATATACATTTTCCTCACTACAGTTTGGAATATGTGTTGGGTTACCTGGTGTTTTTCATACTGGGATAATCCGTATTTACCTAGAAGGTTAATAAAAGAACACAGTAAACTATTAATTGGCAGTGTGCGGTAAATGTAAAATGAGAACTTGTTTTGCATATCAGCGGACGGGGATCGATAAATATCGCACCCGTCATTTGCAAACAATAAAATACGACAGGGAAAAATAGCACACAGGAAGCTGAAAATGAAAAGATAGATATGTAGGCAGACAACTAGATATTTCGACACAGATAGATGACCAGCTAGCTAGAGATATAGATAGACAAATAGATAAATAGATAGATGGAAAGATAGATAGATAGGTAGATAGATAGATGGATGGATGGATGGATAGATGGCTGGGTGGATAGATAGATATATAGATAGCTAGGTAGATAGATACATTTGAAAGTAAACTGGTGAGTAGGTTTATAGAAAGACAGATATCTGTGCAGAAGGAGATTATTTAGATGGACATGCAGAAACCGATGCATATACAGGTAGTTACGTCGATTGATTCATGGCTAAGTAAATTCGTATGTAGGTTAGCAGGTTTATAGGTATTCAGAAAAAATTGAAGAGATAGGTAGATATAAAAATGGACGGAAAGTATGTTTGCTTGATACAAATATGGAAAAGACTATAAAGGTATAGAGACAGATAAGCAAGTGGACAGATGGATACAGAAACAGATAAACAGATAGTCAAAGTGATACTTGGATACATGCATAGATACTGAGATTTGGCGGTAGATAGTTAAAGCGAAATGTTAGATATAACAATGGTTAACTAGTTAGACTGTGCGATACATTGGCAGATAGACAGGTGGATTGATTGATAAACAGTTAATTGGACAAATCGATAGGCCGATAGGAAGATACATAGGTGGAGCGTTAGATAGATAGATACATGGATACTTGGAAAAGTAAGCAGTTATACTGAAATATATATAGGTAAATATACAAACAGATGGGTAGTAAGAGGGATGAACAGAAACTAAGGGATGGATATTTAGACAGAAAAGTACATCGAGAGACAGATATACTGATTGGTATAAAAACAAACAAATGGGGGATAGGTAGATAGAAAAATAGGTAGAGTGATGGCGAATTAGACCGATATGTAGACAGAGAGCGTGATTCAATGATAGGTGCTTATGTAATGGCTAAATGAATAGGTACAGAAATAGTTTAAGAAATATAAAGACGTATAAGTAGGTTGTTCGATGGATAAAGAACATGACACAAACTTAGATACTTATATAGGCAGAAACCCATATGGATTTTTAGAAAGATAGATGGAGAAAAACGCATTAGTAGATTGTTAGAATGATCGATACATACTATTGTACATAGATAAATAGACGAATACAAGGATAAACTGATTGATGAAACAGGCACATATATAGTTCGATAAATAGAGATATATTAAATAAAGATCGATAGATACACAGATATGTGCGCGGAGAGATGGATGGAAATCAGTGGATAGATTGGTAGATAAACAGATACTAGATAGCACAATACATAGATAAATATGTAGGTAGATAAATATATACAAAAATAGCAGGTAGACTGATATAAGCACAGATAAATTGATAGATAGATTAGTTGGTAGACCGATATAGAGAAATGGATAAATTGACAAACATATAGGAGGACGATTGGATGGATAGATATGTAGATTATTAGATGCAGAAATTGATAATTAGGAAAGCAGACAGATATGTAGGTGGATAGATAGAGAGTTAGATAGAAAGATGCTTAGGGAAGGGGGAAATTTGATGGATAGGAACTAGCAACTAAATGGAGAAAATGGCATATAAATAGATTGAAACATAGACCAGAATAAATGTTTGGAAATTAAGGAATTTAGGAAGATGCAATCTGGCGGATACAAAGATAGATAGACACGCAGACATGCAGATATACAATAGATAAGTAGGTAGATGAATGAACGGATAATAACACAGGTAAATAAATGGAAACAAAGGTAGTAGATAGATAAATTGGCCAATTGATTGAATCACTCATTCATTCATTCATCAATGCATGGATGGACGGATACACAGTTGGATAAGTAGATACGTAGATAAGTAGATATAGAGACTTGTGCATGCAGCAACAGTTGGACCAACATATATTCAGGAATGTAGAATGATATTTATAAATGTATTTAGATAAATAAACGGATGATTTGAGATCCACGATAGAATCGTAGACTTTTCCATGGATAGGGTTGTATAAACCTGGACAGATAGACATGCAGGGAGGTAGTAGATATTTGGGTGCACTGATAAATAAATTGATCAAATGATTGTCTTATAGGTAGATGAATAGATCGATATTATGATTGTTTGATATATTGACGGATACTTTAATATTTGATTTCCGGCAGATCGGTAGCAGCCAAATAATTGCTTATCTCTGTAACATTTCTGAATACTTTTACTCCTTTTTATTCCGTAATACAAATTTTTTGTCGGCATTTTCAGTTTATTTCTTTGGCTCTTTTTTGATGTCCCGCTTTTTCTCCTGGACACGGTACTATTTTATTATCCAGAATTCTCTACTTGTTTATACCTCAGTAGATAAAACAACATCATGCATTTTATTTTTCATTCATGGACTACGGGACAGCGGTCTAGATCAACTAGCGGAGTCAATTGGAAAGTCAGAGTTAGGTAACTGTTGGCAACGCTCAACAATGAATGCGTTATGAAACGCTGTTTCATATTGCATTATGCAACAAGTTTACCAACTAAATGATGCTTTCAAAGCCGTCATTTACCTTTCAAGCGGCGAGCATATTTTACATTCTAATTATTTGGAAGACCTAATCCCTTCAGATGTGAGACGATATGTAGTTACAATTACCTACATTTGAGCTGACCACCCTTAGATTGGCATGCCACCACCAAGTTTCAGGCGGCTGAGCGTAATGGTTTGGTTTGAATAAATAAATGTGGTCTTAATTCACTTAAGGTAGACCTACTGGCAGTCGTTTATAAACATGCCAACCCATGTACTGCTTGTGATGGCTAAAATCGGTTTGGTTTGCTTACAGCCATCGAATGCAATTCGAGCCTCAGCTGCTTGCAAAATATATCAGAACTGCGTTTACTACAGCAGGGAATAAAATGGCAGCTTTCAGTGTTCTTTAAGATGTTTGTTTCAGTTTATCTAATCACGGTTTGTCATTAGCTGTCGCGTGCATCAGATACTGGTTTAACGTGGCCATGCGCCAAGGAAGGCATCAAAGTTTCTCCTGATATTCTTGCCGCTGATATGGAATGGATTGAGATTTTTGCCCTGAGATATGCAAAAGCAAGTACAATGGGATTGGCACCAGGCTAATTTCAAAAACAACGCGCAATTCACCGCAAATTCAACTTGCATTCAAGCAAATTGCTTGTGGTGCACAGTGAGGGTATTACTCTTTTGCTGTCCGTTGTTTCGATTAGCCCTAGTCGTAACAAATAACCTTATTTTGGAGAAAAATATGTGTTTACTAACTACCACGTTCATTATTAACCACCGTTTTTGTTTTTTAAAAAAACCTGACATTAGCTTTGGTGTTTGGGAACGCATAATTGCAGCGGCGAAATGGTATAAGTTAGAGTGTTATTATGCTTCTTAATGTTAACGCCATAATACTTTTCGCCTCTTCGTCGGGCGCCTCCAAAATAGAATTTGGGAAAAATTATCATTTCCTTTGTGCGATCCAAGACTACTCATCAATGTGAAGCTTACCACCATGGTTTGTCGACATTTTTCCGTCTATCGGTTGAGAATAACAATAGACGGTAGATAGTATGGATCCTTCGAATTGCGTTGCGATTCTTAGATTAATCTTTTAATAATCAGTATCGATACATGCTCTTAATGTCTCAACTCGAAAACCGTAATCGATAAAATAACTGAATTTTATAGTTTAGGGACTAGCGAACTTGAGTAAACGTTCCTCAAATCTGATCGGCAGAACTAGCTGCGAAACCTGCAGTAGAATTAGCCAGCAACTGGTTTCCTAACAAATGAACATAAAGTGTCAACTTTCAAAGAAAACATTGCCTACAAATAAAAAAAACGCTTTTGGCTTAAATTTGCAAAGCTCGGAATGATCACTCAAAGTTTACATCAGTGAACATGATTTCCGGTAGGGCATTGTATGATCTGTTCTTGAAAGCAGGTTGCAAAACGTTTATCATTTCTCAACTTGTCTGACTGGGCTGATGTTTATTGTCTTCTTTGCACCAGCAACGAAACTGACAACTCCGAAATGTGAATAATCGGATCGAATTCAACCCGTATCAGTGCAGATGACTTTTCAAGTAGAGCAGGAGTATCATACGTTAAAACCGTTATCACTGAACCGCATTCTTTAAAATTTAAAGTTATGTAGGAAAACTGAGCAATTCATTTTGCAAACTAGATTTTCATAAAAAGTTAAGCTCGGCAGACCTATATCAAGTCTTATGAACAAAACAAATTGTTTTTCTTTAAACAGAACAGCAAAACTCACCTTTTATTCAGTTAACATCAAATCCAATGAAATACTTTACCATAACAATATTGTGAATTCGACTGATATGCTGTTCAACCCAACGCCAAATTTTGGCAATAAAAGCATGTCTCATGACGTACCCGATTGCCAGCCGGACTGAACGTTTGCCACTCTGGGAGATAAACCTACGAATCGTAGATGCGGCAGTCGCTTTGATGACGAGAGCAATTCGCTGTAGCCCGGATCATTATTATGACTGTCCCGTAAGGGTTTTATCTGATTCTATGCTACTCCATATTTTGGAGTCACGGTATTCGGTCCTCAGTGCAGGGGGTCTTGGAGATTATAAAATATATCCTTCCGCACTTCTTGTTTCAAATACGTAATAAGCCATATTCACAGTAAAATTAATGTTTTCAAAGTTTGAAAATCTTCACTAGCTTTTCCCGAGTTACTCCACTCATTCTAGCGTTACTTTTTTCTGCTATTTTTCCGGTCACGATTCTCATTTACCCAAATTTGTACAAAAATGGCATGCCTTAGTTTTGAACTTTCTTGGTTTCTTTTAGCTCATATAAAGTTGCAAAGTACGAAATTCAAACTACTCAAAACTGGCAGCCTGAAAAGAATGCGACAATCCATTGGGCCGAAAAATGAAAATTTCACTGTGGTTTCAGATTTTTGTTCAGCAATTATCTGTTCCCTTTTCACGTGGCATACCAAGACACCACTCAGTAAAGTGGGCATTTTATGCTGAGCCCAAATTCGCTTTCTTTTTCATCCGCCGGACAAGATTGTTCGGCTTTAAAAATGTGACCGTATTATTTATCACGTCCTGTGGGAGAGATGACTGCGAGTTGATAACTCTACTCTGTACGTTCCTGGGACAAGTGACGCTAAATTCAAAATCGATTCGCCTGAAACTCGATCACAATCGATGTGCGTGAAAACTTTGTCAAAAGGTGGCGTACTGGTCAGTTTGCAATAGCCCGAACCAAATCAATTATGGTTCAAATAGGGATAAAAGCATGTTTGTTCGAGCGATAATTTGGGAAAGTTCAATTACTGATGATAGAAGTGAATAGACATTACAAATTACCTTTATCGGTGAATTTTCTCGTAACATGTTTAGGACTAGGGAACAATTTTATTTGCCTGTAAATTCGTTCTTCTCGTTCTCCAATTAACAGGTACTTTTGGGACCCAAAATTTTTCAATAAAAGTGACCTGCCAAATGCAACGACCAAAAAAAAATAAAATTACTTATAGTCTGGTTATGTATTTCGTGGGACTAAAATGATTTCTTCTTAGTGACAGTCGAATGCTCATCAACTGGTAGGAAGCTGTGACTCTTTCTTTGTAACATGATTTTCAAGGTGGGCTTGACGAAGCTAAGTTCGTAGCTAAGTAAAGAAAGAGTAGAATTTCTAAAAAATGCTAGGTTTTATCAATTTTTCGTGGATGCCGTTTTTAGTTGCAGATAACAACTGAAAAAAGATGCTTCACGTGGTATACGGAATGACATATGGCCTGGTGCAGCATATTTAATCTATCCTTAACTTAGAGAAGCTGAATCGATTCGAAATATTGATTGACTGCATCAGGTAATTAAGCGCATTTTCGTTCGAGAAAATCATTTAAATTTATAAACCCACTAGACAAGTCTTTTGACTTAGTTCCAAATCTTAGCCCCCAAAGTTTAGTGCACGGCAAAAATCGGAAATGCTTTTCCATAAATGTGCAACCGAATGTCTACGAAATTTCCTCCAGCGGTATGGGTTGCCCCTTCGAGAATTCACCGCCAAGACTATTTCACTGAGTGAATCTGATTTGTTTTGTTTTCTTTAGTAGAACAGTTTTGGAATGCCACATTTGACCTTGTATGGTGCCTTTTGGAGTCCCCAACAGTAAGTTTACATTGGTCTACCGGGTTAGAGGAACGTCCCGAGTCTGTTCCCGTCCCATTATTTCCACATTCTGATGCCAAAAACAAGTTTCTCTATCAAACTAAATCCTTATCCTTTTCCCGGTGGCAAACCCATCAGCTAAATAGTTTGAGATGCCCGGAATCTTGCTGTTTGTCGGTTGGGTCTCTCAACAATGGTATGTTCTAAATAGCCCGCCACAAACTTTCTCTTTCCAAAGTACTGAGATCAAGAATCACCGGGACGTCATTTAGAATTACTGCGACCTAACCCACTGAATCTAGCTGCACTGTAGTAAAATGCGTCAGCAAAACCATGAGGGTTTTCACGGGGTCAAATCAACGTAAGTGTAAGCGCTTATCAGCAAAGTCCACAATAAGTGAGATAGTGCCAGTTTCATGAATATTTTGAGATCACTCAATAGCACCTTCTCAACAGCTCTGTTGAGTAAACCATTGTAATATTCCGCTCTCATTCAAAATATCTTTTTTGGTTCGATTAACATGGATTCTGATCAATGGACGGCATTCCCGTTTGTCTTTCGGAGGCAAGCCGTCGAAGCCTGTAATAGCAACAGACAATAAGAGTTCTGGGAAGAACGATGGAAAACTATTGCTGAAACCAATGAATCTACGTATTCATCGTTTAAGTATCCTCAGCCAGGACGCGCTTGGAGATATACCCTGATTTTATTGAGACTTAAGCATGACAACCGGGACAAAGCGGCACAACGGAGATTCGGTACACATCCCAAAAGCATTTATAGGCGGATCAGATGGAACGGGCTTTCCAGGATAGCATCGTTGATGGCCAGGTTTACTTCATAATTCGCCTTTGACACAATTCGCCACCTCTGGACACAAAACTGGGCCTGCATATCATTGCCGTTTCACTTACCATTTCTATATTCATCGTGGAACAGAGACTGACTCAGAATCAATGAAACGGGCAAATGCAGCCAAGTCACTTCATTATTCCCCAATCACAACTGATGAATATCAGTGTGTGATAACCGCATCCAGACATTCATAACATAAGTTTCGATTCGATCTGAAGATTTCTTTCGTGCATTCTATTGTGGAATGGGGGATGTATTTTGGCGATTAGCGAACATCGTTCGGTTCCCAAAAGCTTTACTTATGTCCGTAAGGGTAACTTACAAGGTAAGTCGTTCGTGAACACAAATCTTATCTTGTGGATGCTAGTTTTCTTACTTTCGTTATAATTACTTTTCCTCTTCTCATTAGAGTCTCTGCAGAGGATGAACCTGGGTTTTCTGAATGAAAAACACTGACGAGGTATTCCAGCACGACTGTCCTTCCCCCCTGTGCTTATTTGTTAGACTACACATATGACAAGTTAGTATTTTCGATAGAAGAACAGTCAGCGTCAAATTAAATCACTGACTGTGGGTCACTATACAGACCCCAAGTGCATGTTAACCCGTCATATCTGTATCCATTTATTTTTAGACTAATCGACTTATTTGATATTCTGAACGATTCTAGCACTTCTGTTGGTCCAGTCCGTTTCTTAATTCGAATCCCGGTTGTTTTTTCTCAGTAAAAATTGATCGATATCTTAGGTGATACGCATGGTGGCACTGTTTTCCATATCGAAATTTACAGTCCAGTAGCTAATCTGACTTGGTGTAAAACAAAGAACAGACAGTTGCACAAATCCGTCAGGCAAGTAGATCACAAAATCTACCACTATGCACTTCTAATGTCCTGCTCCGGTAAATCACTCTGGAGGTTTTGTTGATTGGATATGTTTCGGGAAACAATTTTGAGGCATTCAAAATCGGAGTGAAATAATCTGGCTGATGATCTTAATTCAACTTACCATTTGGAAAAATTCACGGTTATTTCAAAATATTCACTCGCATGGTCCCCGCAAAACGTGTCACATCAATGAGAAGATAAGGTAGATATTGACTGTGCTCTATCTCTGTTTTCTGAAAAGGTTTTGCATTAACTGGATTCCATAGAAAGTCGTGATCCCTAATAGGCTTCTGTCGATTGCAGTTTTGGGGGGTTTTAGTAGAATCCTGCATGTAATGTGTTTATTGCATTCGGCTAAACCTAACGTTTCCTGTAAAACCCGAGACCACACATCCGAAATACACTAAAGAAATTCACAGATACGGCGAGTATTGCGCTAGCAATTCTTTTCATAATGAACGATTTTTTCGGTCCAACCAACACAAACCTAACTCCAAACAAATCCTTGCGTAATCGGAGTGTTCGACGAAAACGGATAATTATTCTACCTCGTCGGCTGTTGCTCGAACCAGGGTCTATGAGTAATAGCAAATCCTAATCAATGGCCTCCAAAGCAGCTGTATCATGTACATCAGACGCTTGACAATAAAAAATCTTCGACTGAGAATGTGTAAATACATCGGTTTTCTTGAAAATCTATGTAACGGATCGGTTTCGATAAATAATTATACTCAGTAAAATCAGAACCATTTGTTATTGAGATCTTCATAGGTTATTATCTTTCTTGTCAGAATCAGAAATAATACTTGTGGCTTGCATTCAAATTTGCACACAAGCCGACAAAAGGTAATTCACTGGTTGGGCAAAAATCTACTGCGCCTAGTGGCTGATCGATTTGACTGTCTGCTTTTCAGATGTGTTTGGGTATCACGTGGCATGTGCGCGAATATCATTCCACACCGAAGTTGCAAATTTTATTTCGAAAATAACCTTGCACGAATGTACCCAAAAAGTTAGACCTTCTGGAATGCTATTGTCAGATTCACCGCCCCTTTCTCTCACCGCTCGCATCTACATTGATGCCATCTACTTGTCATAAGCGCAGATAAGGCGAAAACATCACAAGCCAGATTGAATGACATCGGAGAAATCTGTAACAAAACTATTTGGAAATAATTAGGAGTGGTGGACAAGCTCCTTTCGTTGGAATCACTGTCAAAGATGAAAAGATGGCAAACACTTGTATAGTTATAGGTAGGAATGAATAAATTACAAAATACCGCCTGCTTGAAGACACGTTCAAACAATAATGACATTCACTTTGGCCTTGATGTCAAAAGATCTTATATTGAAAGTTCTTACCAAGTGGTTGGAAAATAATTGGTGAAAGTGTGTTCACGTGCTTGTGCTTTAACAGTTTGCTCTAAAACACTGTTACTTTGATTGTCATGTGGAAGCAACCTACTAAACAGCTTTGATTTCAACTTCGGGTTTTATCGAAACCGAATGTGGCACATCACTTGCCATGTTGATCATATCCAAAGGGGAAACAAAAATCATTATAATCCAATTTTTCAAAACTGCATTAAGTATTATTAATACTGGTCACTTTTGCTGCATTGCCTCTGATCTATGAATTAATATTCTCCCTTATATATATATATATATATATATATATATATATATATATATATATGCGAAACGCCTGCAATTACGTTTGGAAATTTCCCTGTTTAGAATCAGCAAAGAATAAAACGGTTCAAGCCTTATTTGACTCGCTCTTTCAATGTACTTATCAACAGCTGTGAAGTGAACCAAAGCTTTTTTAATGTGATCAAGCCAAAATCAATTTGTAGGTTGGGAATCCATTCGATCGCACTGTGACACTGGCAATAAACTGATCGCTGTCGGATTCCTTTTCCTCCCAATAAGAAAATACCATATGAACCAATTCTACGTTACCTGAACCAATTTTAGACCAAACATCAACGAAAATCTCATCCGCAGTAATGGCAAAGGCAGATTCATCTTTATGCTGTTAGATTTTGTAAATCAACTGCTCATTTTGTATCTTAATTGCACAGTGAAAAATTTATTTCCAGTCTCGCCACGGAATATGAGGATGTGATGCATAAAACTTTTGATCGTTGTGTTTAATTTTACTCTAGTTGAATTATTCATCGCTTTACTCGTTCGCAATCGGAGTGATTACGAAAGTGCAGGTTTGTGACCAGTTACCGACTTGATTCGATTTCTCATCAGTCACCTAAAGAGGTTTCAAAAAAGCTTTTTACAAATGCCTAGGAAACTTCCCTACCCGACTTGAAGGAAGTTTGGAAAAAAACCAATGAGCGTGTGACTGGAGAGTTTTCTTCTGATGGTTCTTCGAAATGAGTTAATGTTGCATATCAGTTAGACCTATTGGCAACGCAGTGTAACCAGGGCAAGCATTCATCTTGTCAAAGATTATTCTAGTCCCTTCCCGGAGTGAGTCGTTCGAACTTCATACCGGCATGGTATATGAATTATCGACTGATGCAAACAAATACCCTGCCCATGAAGTGCGGCGCATTCGTCGTCCCATTTTCTTCGCATCGCCACTACCGGTTTTTTCGTAACAATACAGTGCCGCTGGGAGTTCGACCTAAATTGAGATTTGATGAATTTGTGATGAACTTGTGCCTAATTAATTATCCATAGACTGCGACTTGCGATTGACCACTCGAGTTACAACTTGCTCACTTTGGACTTCGGCTGTTTTTGTATGCGTGCTTCTTCCATTCCCGTCCTTTACCGATATGACGGGATTCTTTCACTCTGCCCGGATCAGTCCCTTTTAAAGTAGGTAATCCTGTTCACGGAAGCTTTCTGTCGTGCGTGAGTTTCTTTTACGTAAACTCATAATTCGTGCGTCAAAAACGAATTATGGAGACAAAGTTAGCGACGTGATTACATTTCATTTAAATTTCTCTAACACTCGCATCTAATAATGTCATATTATTGGGAAATGCAAATGATAACTGTCAAAAGATAAAGTGAAATGTCAGTTAGTAGGTACATATTCTAGGACTTTAATTCGTTCTGTTTTATTCGTTTCTTCTAGTGAATGATGCAACTTACCACAGATCCGCTTTTGTTTTCCGCAATATTGTGATATTTTCCGTGTGCCATATATTTCTTATCTAGTGAGGCCGTTTTTCATTAGCCTTTCCGTCATCAAAAAAATTCATTACCGTTACTTAAAGTTTTCACTCATTCCATTTATGAACGGAATTATATGGCTGAACTTTCAAAACCGTCTCCACTAACCGCGTTTGGGAGTGTGAATACTGATCACGGCTTTGATCTCTTTCATCACACCGAATGGGTTCAACTTACGATCTCGCAATAGGCAGATGAAAGTCAAAAATGTTTAAAAAGGACAAATACTAAAGCTATCGATTGCCGAGGAAACGGTGACTGGACTAAGACGTTTTGTTGTTAGGTCCGCGACAAACGCCACGTTAACGCCTTGCCTTTGATAAAAACAAGATTAGGAACCTTAAAATGACAGGTGACTTTCTCAAACTTTTTTATTTATCGGTCTATGGGGTGCTACAGAGTATTTTAAGTGGACTTTGCAGAGCTCTTGTGAGTTGTCACGCTCCTACAATCACGGGACTGTAGACAAAAATTCAATCCTCTTCGAGAATAGCTGTGGTCCTTTTAGAAAATTAGCGTGACTGCCAATTGTTTGTACGGTTTGAACTTAGTTTCTTATTTACAAATTATTCGGAAATATTCTTCATCTAACTGATTCTTTTTTTTGCTTAAGTCGACTGTTATCCAGACACCTTCCGTCTACTCCATATGACACTATCTTTGATTCGAATTTGTTGTTAACTATTTACACATAATCATTCTTAAACTCATCTTGGGCATTTTTGAAGAAATGTGACATTATTTCACTACAATCATCGGTCCTTTATGGCAGAAATATTTTTTCTATTCACTAAATATACCTCCACCTTGTTAATCACTTCACTGAACGACAACATCATTTAAGGCGGTGATTTTGGAGAGTTTGAAACTCATTTTCTATGCCTTTTGCGAGCTCTGTTTCTAAGCCCCATTTTTCTCTGATCGAAATCATTTGTAGAAATTTAGTGGCGTCTACTTGCAGAGTCATTTAAAACCAGCAAACTCTACCGGGAAAAGCAAAAGACATTTTGGGGCAGTAGATTTCAATGGAGTTCAGATTTATTTAATACAGGATGATATTTACGTGATTCTCTGCTTGTTTAAATAGACGAACTGTTTGCGATTTCACTCGTTGCACATTCCAAAGGCTGTGGGATGCAGTTCGCTCACCTTTACACGCGGATATGAAATAAGCCTGTGAATTGTCACAGGATTTTCGTGCTATTTAAAGTTTGGGAAGACAAGTGCGATGAGTTTGAATGTTGGTCAAACTTAACTAAATTTATTTCATCAAGTTGGAGCGAGTTCCCCAAGTCTCAAATACTTCTTTCGCCAGATAAAAAACACGGATACTTGCTCCTAAATAGCCTAACAACGTCAACAACAAAATACCCTTGAACATTCCAACACCCTTGGAAAAATCGCATTGAACTGGCATTCAGAATCCTTGGTCGTAGTATGCCTAACATTGCACCGCGGCTAACGAAGCAGTGATGCTTCTAAATACCCACTGAAAACGGTGGACTGATGTTTATTCGAATGTGTTCGGAGCCAGTATTGAATCTACATACAATTTTGATTCTGTTTAAAATCACAGCCATAGACTAGGGTCGATGACACCTTTTTTCGGTCAAATCATTGTCCAAATGCAAACACGAAATGATTTCAAAAAACCCAAGTTGTTTAGTAAGTGAAACAAAATTTGCTAGTAAGCCACCGTTAAAGGAAAGTCGAAAAGCACTGGAACAAAAAACCTGATTTACTTTTGGCTCCCTGGTCTCAATAAAAATGCGGTATATCACAAATTTTCTGTTTAAAACCGAATGTTCAACACTCTGTCCGCCTTTTTTGGTTAGATATAGAGAACTGCGTAAAGAATCCTACGGAGATTCGTTCCATTCAAACTATGTTCTCCGCGCTCGAATGATATGAACAGATTTTGATAAACTGCCTGCAGAGAAGGGTTCTCGATTTACGTTAGATTCCTAAGACCAGTCTGACATGACTGAATATTTCTTTCACAAAACTTGATATTTCGAAAATCAACTAGTCCGGTCCTGCAAGTTCTTAATCAGCCTCTTGATACTATGAAAACGTTATTCGCCGCTTGTGTTTGGAAATATTTAGACGAAACACACAAGGGATCACAAGGACTAGTGTGAAAGTCATTTTGTAAGATTTGATCTGAATGCTTCCAGTCATGGTGTCAGTGAATTCCGCAGCATTGGCTGCAGGATTTGCAAAAAAGCAGACGTAATGGAAGCATATGCAAACCAAGTAATAAGTAATAACAATAGGAATAATGACGATGATAACAGTTTATTATTCATCTTTCATGCAATTATCCGGAGCGGCGACGACCATTGTCTCCCGAATTTTGAACTTCCGATTTCAATTCACAAGTGCCAGTCTTAATCCACTGATAACAAACATGTTTCGTTTACCAGTACTCCTTGAGTGCAACATTAACTGAGAGGCCATTTGTTATTTTATCTTCTGCTTTCCGTGTTTAGCTTGGAAATAAAGTTTGTAGACGGACAAGAAGAACCACCCTTGATTATGCACTACAAGTGTGCATTCCTTTACGATCGATATCAAAATCGTACTATCGAAACTTGTTATTCATTTCCCATTAAGTTCGCTCCAAAAATTAAGCAATTACAAATTTCCACTATGCAAGCTTGTTTAGATTTCGCCAGCTGGGAAATGAGTTGTTTTTCATACTGAATCTCAAAAGAGTATTACACTTTACCGCACAAACATAAACAGCAAAAAACTGTATCTTTAAACTTCCGTACCCATCACTTCAGTGACAATATAAAAAGCGCTGATGATCCCGAATTATCAATGCCAAACTGGTCAAAGTAGCCGATAAAATGGTGCACACAGGATTCGAACATAAAGAAATGTCTTATGCTACCTCGTCCATATCATTTTGTTTGTCCATTCGAATCTACCCGTTAATTTTGCGCATATGCATTTGTAAGCGCAAAGTCCAAGGTTCTGGATCAGTCGAGCAGTACAATCGACCCGTAATGAAAGCATTTTTGACCATGCGAATGGTGCCCGACATTTGGCATTGATTTGCATTTATGGCATCTTGATCACAATTCGCTTAGCGATCAATAATGGCTTCACTAGTTAGACAATTTCCAACCCGAGTGATACGATGCTGCATTTGTTTAGGCATTTTCACTCACGTGAGCCGTCACGTTAATGTCTTTTCGGTGTTGATGTTGCTTTTTGTTCGTGCATGCCTGTGCATGTACACACGTGCCTAGCATATTCTCGTGCGTGTCGTTTATCCGCAGTCGGTGAACCTGTCTCGATCAGTAGGTTGAGTTTAACTGTAATCACAGGCTCACCAAACCACAATCGTCGCTCAATTACCATCAAATTGAAATGCTCTGAATAGGTTACAAAGTTATACAAATTCTGAAATTAGTTTAAGTAATCAACATCCCAACACAAGTGAATGTCAAGTCTCTTTAAATCCACTGACCACTTATTATTTTATCTCTACCAACACTGATATGTATGCAGACGGTTCAGATAACTGATAATCTATTCCATCTAGTCATTCTAACCTAACCAATACTTTAGCCAATCAAAAGTAAATCCGTAACTATCGATTTTTAGCATTCAAAGCTTTAAAACTTTTTATTTCCGAAAGTGCCTGTCGCACTCAGTGATAAATCACAGGACTGGAACAACCGGTGATTGTTCAAATGAATACCCCACTCAGCTTGTTCATTTTTTAAGCGTAAACTTTTTGTGTCCAGTCAAGTGGTTTCGTGACATCGCATCTCGAGTAATATTTCTTTCCTTTTTCTGAGTCGGAATTTCTGTCCGGGTGAATTCAACAAACCGTCGTTGGCAAAATATTTATTTCATTTCCGACTCATAATGTTGACTGTGTTTGAAGAATTCGATCGAGTATTTCAATTTTCTTTTCAACATTAAAAGTTCTATCGACTCACACTGAACGATGAACGCCCATCGGCATCAACTTGTTTTAAACAATCACAGAAGGAAAACTTCCTCAAAGCATTTGTCACTGTGTCTTAATAAAGGCCGATATGACATGCTTGGCATGCGCCGTCCGATCCTCAATATGAACCACGGAAATGGGGCAGTATTTCGTGCTTTATTCTTAAACCAAAGAAGAACACGGTAGGAAAAATGTGAGAGAATGTCTTCAAACAGAGCATTTCAGCAAAGGACCCTGGTTTGTACCCCTGTGGATTCGAAAGATTGGGTTGGCACTAACGGATAGTATTAACCTGTAGCCTATTGTTTAAATAGTGAATGGTATAGTGCTAATAACATAGCGTTGTTGGTAGATATAATGCGTCAACCTTTCGACTACCGTGGGTAGTCATTCTCAAAGCAAGATTTTTTTGAATGTAAAACTTGCCAACCTCTACGTATCCTAATAAAACGACAAAAATATATAACTGCGCTTTCGTGTTCTTCACCATCGATCCCGACTGATCAAATACCCCACTAGCAAGTTTATCGTTGAAATAAACGTCTTTTTGTGGCTCGCTTTAAGTAGTTTTGTCTGAAATCAGACAGATGGCGTTATGATTATCATGCGGAGCTGCTGGTCAATAAAAGTTGTAAGAAGTTTGCTCTCACACTTAGTTAGAGGATGAATTCGCAGGAGTGGACAATAACGTGAGCAGTTAACTTTCCACGGTTGTTTCAAAGTGGCTTAGTTAGTAACATACACCCATCTAATTTGAAGGTCACTGACTCGATTTTGGCAGGTGGATTCGAGTTGTAGGTGAGCACAATGAAGTTAGTCTTCAGTCGCAATGAGGCGTTTAATTCGAATGTTGTCTCGAGATTAAATGTTCGATGGCTCTCCTGTGATCAGCACCTAACATTTGTCAGCTGCATCTTGAAACATATGAATTCCAGTGCCTAAATCAAATGGTACTCACGTGAATTGCGTTTTTATTCTCCGTAGTGAAAGCGTCCTGACTGAAAGCCGATTTCGGGTCATTCTTCACAGTGACTCGAAATTGCATGGGATCCGAGAGGATTAAGTTGAAAAGTGAAGCTTTCAGTGACAGTAAATTTCGTTTGTTTTATTTAATGGAATTAGTGTTATAGTAACCCTACGGTGATCCGCTACGTTTCTTTATGCATCCCAAAACCTTTTTGAGCAAACAAATTTTTAATAAATTCATTACGATTCTGGATTCAAATCTGTTCCACGTGAGTCAACCGTTGAAAAAAAAATATCTGTTCCTGGCTTTATCCATGAACAAACTGTCTTCCAATCACGTTTGTGTAGTTTATTTTTACAACCCACGCGGAACGGCCGATTTACCGTCAGAAGAAAGATCGACCAACTGAGCTTGACGTGCATCACTTGAGTGGGGTCACTAGATAGTCACATTCGACTGGTAGTTTGGATGCGTCATTGCAAAGCTGGAATATGATTTCAAGAAGAAACTTGCTTGAGAAAACAAAGAAATATGGTGGGAGAGCAATTCGCAACACTGGCTACCTAAACGTTTGAGTAAATCAAGGAAAACTGTCGCAAGATAATTAGAGCGCGCGAAAGTTTATCTGATTAAAGACGATATTAGTTGTTGGTCGGCTGTCAGCATTAGTACCAAGCGGTCGTAGAAGTTTACTTCGAGGCAGTCAATTTGCTTCTTGTTGCTGTTTAAAAATTGAGGGTGAATTTCCTCGTTTGCGACCTTCCTTGAAAATAATACTGAATTAGTGGTTCGAATATGACGTTCGTATCACTTGCTACATATGTCATTCTAACGCAACCATGGCGAAGTTTCAATGATTCACTCTCGTTGACATTCAAATATATGGGCCTTCAAACGTCGAATTTGCATACTGGCCTCCGTCGTGTGATGGACTTCAAGCGCAGTTGACTAATCGGGGAAAGGAGCATATCGGTTGCAAAAAACAACACTGAGACGACTGAAACTACATGTGGGTGGTATTTTGGTTAGTAAGTTGTGTTGACTAAGGTCATCAAACACCGAGTTGGTTGCGAGATTTTTCCATACACTACTGTCATTTTGGCATTCGCCTATTAAGGAAATCATATGGGGCAGCTTCTTTTCCCATAGTCTGGTTTTCAAGAGAGTACCAAGCTACCGAAATAGGCCATCTCGATTCTTCCCATCAAATGACTAAGTCCACCGGGCTTTTCCTTCAAATACGGAATCCTGACAAACACCAATTATCATGAAATAATTCACCATGTGATATCATCGCCTAACTCACCATAAGAAAAGTTTTACATTCGAAAAATCTTGCTTTGAGAAAGAATACCCACGGTAGTCGAGAGGTTGACGCATTACATATGCCAACAACGCTATGTTATTACCATTATATCATTCACAATTATCAATTGACTTGTCTGTCCAAAACTGGTGCCAACTTTTATCGATATGTTATGGATCGTTTTTGCCCGAATCGTGAAAAGTACTCGTTAATTTTGCTTGCCGGTAGACTTTCACATCCAGATCGGAATTTTGGAATTTTCCAAGAGACGAAATATATTTGAGAAACGCCGAAATGTTTTTTACATGCTCTCAACAGTCATGCTCACTCTAAATGGTTCAAATGAAATTCTACTGTCAAACCGAATAAGGCGTTTTTAAGAACAGAAATGACTGGATACGGCTGAAGGTGAGACGCATACCCGACGAGCGGCATTACCCAAGAGATTCGCTGCATGCTTCCTTAGAAATTTGTTCCTTCATCACAGTGTAATACCTGGAAAATAAAATTTTACACTTCATTCTGATTGCCACTATTGTCTTATTTACATTATTTGGTCCCTGGAGTTTAACTTATCCTTAAGAATTCTGGTTTCACACAAAATCTGAATAGTCGCTACATCGCATCTGAACTCAATCATTCAATGAAACTGTAGAAGTAAATTGATTGCTACTTAATTAGGACTCTATCTAGGCACCAGTAATCATGAGGAAACCGAGTTCGATCGCAATCTCTTGTTTCTGAGCCCATCTCATATCCTTCATTTATCAAGGTCTGGGCCAATAAGGCTATCAATAAGCATAACGCAATGAATGTCGGATGTCGGATGTCAACATAGGGAAGTGCCTTTTTATGGAAAACGTTCGCTGGAAATAACCTGCACTGCTTGCCCATCAGCATGATCAGATTCAAGCATTTAAAAGTTCGAGTGAACAAAATTGATGCTATTGAAAGTTCTTTAGCGAAACGGTTCAAGGTCATGTAATGCTAAGACGAAACAAATTACTGCGCGTAGAGAGTCAGTCCCCGGGATGTCTGATTTTGAGACGCTTCAGCCGTACCCTCTGCATTTAGTTAGAGATTGAGCCGGCACATGCATAGTTAATGGTCTTAATAGAACTGCATCTAGCGAATAATTTGTGTGGGAAGTAATATATAAGATTTTCCTTTTCTTTAACAGCATCTCAACGACCCACCAGACATACAAAATACATCAGAGACGAAGACAACAAAACCGCTACTGTTACTCCAACTGTCCTTCGATTCGCTGCGTCACAATTCTGTTATCCTTCTTCGTTATTTTGTTGTCGGATATTTGGTTCGACTATGTTCTCCGTTCGACACTACAATCACTCGGCATTATTGTTGTTTAAAAACCGTATCGTTTCTCAACACAAATTGGGATCCCGTATTGCTGCACCTCAAAGAACTTATCCATCTAAAAGAGGCACTCGTACTGGCCGACAAGCAGATCTTAAATGCACCCTTCCGGCCAAGACGCCCGTTTCAGCATTGTTCAGTACAAACATCCGCTCTCTGTTTACCAAAATCTCGGATCTGTCACTCGCATTTCAATCACAGACCCAATTTCACACGTGTGTCATCTGCATACATGAATAGTGACTGAACCCGGATATCGCTGATTTACTCGTGTCGATAAACAGCTTCAGGCTCCATTGGCAGGACAGAATTCCCGACAAGAAGAAGACCGGAAGCGGTGTGGCAAAATATCTAAACTCGTCCTGGTCTGGCAAATCCGAAGTTATTTATACGTACTCGCTAAACTGAATTGACTATCTCGTGACACAATGTCATCGTAGATTTTCTCGCCATACCAGCATAACCATATTGAACCTATATATTGACCTTTTAGCTCGCTACACAATATCACCTCTTTTTTCGACTCTTTTCTAGTATTTGTTTTTACCATTTTGAAGATAGTCTGCATATTATTATGGGTGATTCCAATCAGGCATCTATCCCATCATTGATTGTGTTTGATTTGACTAATCTCTGCGTTTCTCCCACCAGAGGCGACTTCATTTTAGAAAGAGTTATTACCACCCTGATTTATTTGCCCTGAAATTGCGTGCTGAAATTTCAAGTAATGATGATTGTCTACTTCCGTCAAGACACAAGATGTACTCTAAGACAGCGTTCCATTCCTTCAGGCGAACAAATCAAATCCGTTTCACACAACAACCTTATTCTTCTTTAGAAATCCATTTCATTCGCATCTGACTGCTTCTCCTTTGAATCCCTGTTTAATGATTCTGTCAAACTTTTCACATAGACGGCCAATGCGATTCATTAGAAACACTATTCGTCTCAAATGGTCGCATCTCCACCCTGAAACTGATATCTTTAAGATGCTAGGAGCACTTCTACAAATCTCGTAATAACTAAAGCTTGCGGTATATTTCCAAAGTAGTAAAAGCTAAAATCAAGCGTATCGACACTACATTCGGCAGGCAACTCTTGACTGATAACAATAATCGATTCCTATGGCAAGGAATTTGAATGTTGTGTGGGAAGAAGAAGCATACAGAAACTTCTGTGGATGACAACAGCATCAATCATGCTTACATCCATAATTCCAATTACATCCCGGTCGTATTTGGTCAGCGTGATGATACGACAGCTAAAGGTTTATCCCCAGAAGAGGTGCTCGACATTCTGCGCACCACTAAAATTACCACAGGGGTTGGTCCTGACAGTCTGTCCTCAGCTATTTTAAGGTATGCTGCTGCGGCCCTGACGGATGCGTTTGCTTCTCCTACTTAGTTATCATTAATCTCGCCTTCTATCCCTGACGGCTGGAGACCCGTCACCACTATTCCCATCCCTAAATCCAGCACTTCTACTGCTTTGGCAAAACGTTTTCGCCCCATCTCCTCAAAGTCTTCTGGTCTTAAACTGACAGAGCGTGCTATACTTAAGCGCCTGAGTTCTCCTACGAATCATCCTGACGATCCTTTTCAGTTTTCCTATAAATCTAACAGGCCCACTTTGAACGCTGTCGTTTCCCTCATTCACAACATTTGTAAGGCCTTAAACGCATCATTAAAATATGTGCGTTGCACCTTCCTGGACTATTCGTCGGCATTTGATTCAGTTCTACGGTCTCTTCTACTTCACAAACTGCAAACGTTTGGTTGTCCCAGTTCTTTATTAGCATGGCCGTCCGATTACTTTACTAACCCAGTGCACACGAATGGACGGTAAAACTTCAAAACCATTGAATAACAACTCAGGAGTGCTTCAGGGTACTATTCTGTCACCGATTTTCCTCTACTTACATCAGCGAATTATCAACTAGCTCCCCTTTCATCTGCTTAGGTAAGCTGATGATGTTACCCTCTCTCAAGCCGTTTCGAACAACGATGATTTTCAAAGTCTTTCAACAACCTATCTTCTTTCTCTGCACCAGCTGGTTTGAATCTTAACACATTTAAATGCTTAGGAAATCTGTTCTCTCTCTCTCAGTCAGCCTGTCCCTCTGAAACGTCTTTCATCAACTCAGAAACACTTACCAGAGTTGATTCTGAGAAATATCCAAGAGTTACTATTGGTAAAAGTCTGAAGTGGACTACTCACTTTTCTACCTGTGTAAAAGTCTCCGACGGTTGTCATTTCAAATCAGAAGGCTTCTTCAGTACAAGGTGAAACAAAGCACCATCTCGCGATGTGTATACCAATGTGCTTTTTCAATCTCTACTTTTCTGCCGTCGTTTTCCTAGGTTCAGTTAAGAAGACTTTACAATTATACGCCGAGGTCTATCAATTATTAGCCGGGTGCCCTTCGTACCAATAACTGAATTGTCCCTTAATCTATGTGATCAAAACCCATCAGCATGAGGGAAATTTGCTCATAAGATTCTTTCTGATCCCACGATCTTTTAAAGTGTCGCTCTCATACGTCGACACGATCCGCTATTCGTTCCATACCCTCAAAAATCAACATCTATGGGAACTCCACTGTCCCATATTTAGCACAAATTTTGACAAACCGTGACCGGGGTCCCGCCGAATTCCTGAGCAGCCTGTCCTCATGCGTTGTGATTATTCTGGATAAGTTCTTTTATATTCTTTACGAGGCAATGAGTGCATTTTTATTTTATTTAGTAATTTATTTTTCCCCTATTTTATATTTTGCCCTCAATTTTTTGACTGAATTGCGACATTATTTAGTGCAGCCAAAAGTCCATACATTACAATACGATATAATAAAATTTCTGTTCGAGCCGGTTGATATCGAATAATATTGACGCTCATGATGTTCAACGCAGTGCTCCTCTTCGCAATCCACCCTCAGTTCTATGGACTGTGTTCGTTGTTACTGAATTGCCTTCAGTCGAAATGGCATCTGGTGGTTCATGGTCCGTTCCCGGAGTACTACATGTTGTGAGTAGTTTAGACAGAACGGTTGAGTCTTGACTCTTTGACTTTTCATTTTATGTTTATTAGTTGTACTGTCGGATCAGTCATTTCATACTGTTAAGAGAGAATGTCGTCGCGGTACTGTGATAGAAAAATGGAAGAAATTATTATCACACTGTTAGCGAGTAAAGTTGATTCGCGCTATTTCCTGGTAATAAAAAGGCCAGAGTTTCTTATTTTGCTTTAGATCAACTATTAATTGTTGCACAAACTCATATCAATCTAAAACAACCGAGAAAATATTTGGTATATTGGCATTGTTAATAACACGGCTCTCAGTGTAAAAGGATATGTGGAGCACCCTTTACCCTCCCAGCTTTCCAGTTTCATTGGGATGGATCCGTATTTCTGCTTCATTTTATCGATGCAGCACAAAAAACGAGTGCGGAGCAGGCAGTTTCCCAAATCCGTCGTTGCCCATCTGATGGTTATAATTATTAAAATAAAATGAAGCACTATTGTCACCGATAGCAAATCGTCTTAAGAAAATCAAAATCGAAGGAGTGCTTTCTGATCGAAAAAGGTTGCAATTAACATGACTGTCTTGCCGAACAAAGTAACAATAATTAAATACTTGAAACCGGATAAATCCACTTCATTTGGAGCGCAATTGTGATGAATTTTTTCAATCAGGTTCTTGGTCTGCTCTGTCAGTCAATACCCCACGATATTTTTTATCTGCCCATTGTAATATTTCGTTATTCTGTGTCCTGGAGGAAAGCAAATACTTGTTGTGAATGGATTCTAAATATGGGTCTCTGTTTTTTTATTAAATGGGATATAAAGAAGGCTATACTGGCATTTAAATTACTGCACGAAACTCACCCATCAAGATGTCCTAAAGGAAGGACGGTTTGAACAGTTATACTTTGTTTGGTCAGTATGTTTGGGTACAGCCGGTTTATAAATCGATTAAGCACTGCACTTGATCAGTTAACATCAAATCATATCAAACAACGAACTCATGAGAGCAATGATTTCCTGATATCTGTTTCACTTCTATAAATTCAGTCATCTCAGTACCGACTTACCGCTCGAATGTCCTTAAAATCCCGTCCAACGGAAATTTTTGTAACCATAAAACGATCACATTTGTCAAATTTCGCTTACCAGATTCTCATAAAAGAAACCGAGTTCGGCTAGTGTACATGATGGATTGTGAATCCAGCAACCGTCGGAAACCGTCAAATTGTCTCCACCAAAATTAGCACAGAACCAAAACCTCCGTGCTTCTGAATGCAATTGTACAAACCATGTGACAGACATGTCAGTTATTTGCGATGCGCATTTCCGCGTCGAGCGCTGGCCAATCAGATCTCGACAATAAACGCTCCTATGGGATGCACTTCTATGGCTACTATTCGGCTTGACTCTTTGTTTCGTTCTCTGTGCACGTGAGTCAGGAAGGGCGAAATCTAACTAGAATGTCACATCGGCATACGAACACCGACAGTTCAAAATCTGCAGTAGGTTATCAACATAGACTCTTCCCTCATTTTGTGTGCCACGTCCATTGATTGTTTCTCCTGTTTTGTTTAGAAGAAATGCGGTCGAGGAATTAGCTTAGACACTCTCAGAATGAAAGGTGTGATTTGCACAAAAAGAATCGGTCAACTAACCAGGGGTTGATTATTTGGTCTAATCACAGGAAGAATCGATTAGTCTACCAGAATCACTCCGTCTCTTCGACGTGGGCAGACACCTAACCAAGTTTTCTGACCAAAATCGGGTGCATGTCAATTTCTCTCCACAGCAGTTGAGACACACTAGGCTATAAGCGGTGTCATATCAAATAGGCAGGCTGTTCGAAGTTGGCGGTGGAATCACAAAGACAGATCACACACCAGCAAAAAATGACCCTTCGCAAGAACACGACTGACGTCTTAGCAACGTAATTTCAGTTCCCATTATAGCAAGTTGGTTAGTTATTGGTTTTTTATTCTAATCAAGTAATGCAAATGATCATCTACTGCATTAGCGAAGTGCACACCAAATGAACATTCCAAAAGTCAGAGTTGTCATCATGCTTATGACAGATAGGTTACATTTTCGAATCACCGTCCATTAATTCCACTTCGTTTCATGACCCTTAGTTCGGAAATAGAAATCGAGTGATTCTTCAACAAAAGTGGACTAGAATGTGTGCGACAAACTGATAGGATCTAGCACAAATATCCAGGTGACGATGATGTTTGACTTTCACAAACTTTGTTTGTGCGTTCAAGTCCCAGCTGGAGTGCGTCTATTCATGCGCTCTTGTCTAGTCCTAGGAAGGACGAAACGACTTTCGTGTTTTTCACTGATGACTTCAGCATTGTTGCCGCATTGTCCACTTACCCATATAGAACCTGAATCTCTGATCAGTTGTAACAAATAAGGAACATTGTCCGTTTCTACGGAAGTTTTAACAATGCCCAAGTTGTTCATATTGTTGCTTATGAAGTCAGTATAAAGTTGGATTTCACTTCAAAATTCGATTTGTACAACATATATCACCGAAGAGTTGGCCAACACACGCATTATTTAGCTGCATGAAACTCGCAAAACATTCCCACCTGCAAATTTTCTAGTTTCGTTTGTCTTTTCAGGTTCTGTATTTCTTATCTAATTTAAAAAAGAAGGGCGACTGCACATTCATAATTCAGCACAACGTTAGATTGGATCACTTGTGATCTACTGAATATTCCTGACTGATTAGAACCGCTTAGCCAACTTTATCGCCCTGGTTACTTTTATACGCATCTCCAAAGCCGAGATAAAACGCATTTATTCCGTCCATCAGCTTTATCCAAAAGCAAACTCCGGTCTACGGATGCTGCGTAATCGTTCGTGTGCGTTATTCTGCATTGCCATACGAACAGGTTCGTCGCCAAAGAATCTATCACATAGTAATAAAATGAATCGATTTTGCTCGCCCACTTCACTAAGAGTTTCGACGATCAATCCTACTTGACCACAGAAAAGAATTTGGCTGAAAGTAAGCAATGTTCGCAGCAACCATTTTCTTTCAAAAACGAAAAGACTCATGTCACATGAGTTCTGCAGAAAGCCTAGTGTTTTGTTACATGTTATATTGCAATAAACACGGAAAACAGAAGCAAATGCGCACTAGTTTCACTCTGGAACAAGCGAATTGGATTTGTTTGTTCCAAAACCATTTATGAATCATTAGGAAATGGATTGCGATTTTGGATTTGAACCAAAGCCGTTATCTGTTGACAGTGTTTCTTCCCCTTCCTGGTCATTCCTGAACATTCCTCAAAAACAGAACCAAAGGTCTTAGGCTTTCACATTTTAGTCCAAGGATTATCAAATATGAATGGAAGAGCAAGTTTTTCCTATTTGAAGGAAAGCGATAACCGCGAATCCCATTGTGTGCGAATGCGTGAATTCTGTCCTTTCCTTCGCATGAGATAGTAATTCTCGTAAAAATCGGTTAAAGTTTTGAATTTGCCTGCAGGTTTGAAACAGAAGTTGTTGGCTCAATGCAATAAAATTTTTCACTGGTATACTTATCAGAATTAAATACATTCTTCCAGCGTTCACATTTGACGACTTTTCGAGTGACGTTACAGATTCTGGACACCCACCGAAAGATTTCCCAAGCGTGCATCCAGAATGAGAACCAGACTTCTATTCAAATCTGAACCATTGTTTCATTTTTACTGCTTCCAACAGGAGGTAACACTTATGACGTAAGTATGATATGATGTGACGAACGGAATTTTTCTGACGACGAAATAAAGCGAGTTAGACGGGATAAATGCAATTTTTATTCCGACTTCTCGAAAACCCAAAAATTGGTTTCATCCCAGTCGAATGAACCTGTTTTGCCGCACTTCACTTTACCGTGCCTGTCAAAAGCAGAAAAACGTTCTGCAGGACCTCGATAATTCAAGTATTCACACTATCGTGCTTGAACTTATTACGGTTTGACGTCAGTACTTTTCCGGCGTAATAAACGTTTCTTTTCACAACCGGTGCACTGAGAAATAGGCCCTCGACAAAAGAAGCTACTGGTCAGGAAATGCACCCAAAGGGATTGCAGTTAGACTAGATTCGGCTTGTTCTATGCTATTCAAACCGTCCGCCCGCTAACTTCAACAATGGTCATTATCAGGAAAACAGTCAAGTTTTTATCGGACATCTGAAATTATTGTCCATGCATGGCAATAATCCGTGTAGTATCTATGAACAAGCTTGTGAAACAAACAGATATCGGCTTGTTTCCACGACTAAGTTTAGAGAACATTCTCTAACAAAAATTATTGCTTGGGAAATTTTATGACTTTATGGTATCCAGCATTTAACAACACTAATGTGTTTCAGCAGTGAAATAGGTAAACAATAAATACTATTCCAAACCATCAGACAAACGGTTTAGTGCGCAGAAAAGATTAGTCCTCAAGAAGACGTTCATTCAGACAGTAGTATTTCGTTTATCTTTCGGGTAACGAGGGATTAAACTGCAAGACTTCCCCGATGAATCAAAGGCCAAAAGCACATTTTCGCTTTACCGCATTCTGCTGCAAAATGGTGACATCTTGCGGGAAAAATCATGTTTTTTCTATAATATAGGTGATTCGAAAGTACTGATTTGAACGGGGATGGAATATTCGAAATCACGAGGATGAACTGAATTTTTAACAGCTATTGCCATATTTGAGTACTGCTTTCTTCCCAGTATTGAAAAAGTACAGTAAAGATACGGAAAGCATGCACTGGGTATTGGAAACAGCAATCAGCCTGTGGTCCATGTACTTCACTTTGACAGGTCAAGACTTGTGGTGTATAGTATATGACCGTAGATAGCCCCATCAGTGCATGCAAATGGTGGTTTCAGTACAATCAGAGGCAATTAGTCTGTAGCGTGGTGTGACAGTGTTAAAATGCAAACCAGTGGATCTGATCGAGCAGAAGCAATTAAATTTCATGGACAAAGTTCACGTGGTCATTAGCATGAAGCAGTTGCCCCGTTAGCTGTGACCAAGAGATGGAGCTAGCGATCATCTTCAATTCAAATTGCTCAATCGGACACAAAATTTGTGCACAAAGGGGCACCCCACTGAGACCAATCATTTTTGCTTCTTTCCACTGGTTTATTAATCTCAAGTTCATCTTGCTTTCTTCTAGGACATCAATCTTAGGGGTACGCTTAAGAAAACAACGCAACCATGTCCAGCGGCTTTAAAATCATTGTCTGCCATAGGACAGCATTATTTATTATTGTCGTCATTTGACAAAGCCTGAAATACATCTGTTAAATAAGGACTATATTATGCGAATAAAGATAACGAATTAAAGCTTACTGATAAGACTTTGAACGGAAGCGTGATCACTGTTTATCTCGCCACTACAAACTGCTTTCATTTTTGTTAAGATTTACCGGTGATGTATACCTGCCACCCCAAGTGAACGATTGTCATTCGTATATGTTGACAATTCGGCTAGCTCAAATAGTTTTCAACTTTTTGGTGAAACTCATTGCCTAGCGAATAAACATCCTTCAGTCAGTGATATTTGCAGCCATAAACCTCTACTTAAGGGGACAGACTATCATTAAACCCATTTGAAAGTTGAACTATTGAAAACTCGAGCGCAAAAGCCTGCAAATTTTTCTGACTACACAACGAGAAACCCAGAAAAAACGTTTTGTTTCCAGTCAGCCCAGGCGTTTAACGTGTTATGTGTTTCTATGAGACGAACTGGATATGTTTGCTTTTCAGGATCTCAGTGAAACAGGATGAAATAAACGTTTTCACATCAATCAAAAAATAATTTCAATTTGACGAGACTCCGATAACTCTTATCCAACTTTACGGACATAATCATTAAACTGACACCGTTTAAATTCAGCCATTCGAAAACATGGTTCGTGAAAAACCAAATAGTTCCTTTATTATTGGTCAATTCAATAATGATTTTGGCAATGGCCAAATTTTACCACAGTGCCAAATCGGTTAGGACATGGGCCATGCGATGAAATGACTAATGCTGTAGCACTTGAGCCAAATTCGTCACCGGTCCACCCGATTTGGGAGTCCTCCATAAAATTTTCACACGTAAAAAATGGTCATAGCCCACGATCTCGTTACTGCAAATAGTACACATGGTGTGTTCATCGACAGACCTATGAACATTGCTAAGATCGTCATTTCAAGGCTGACCAGTGGCTTCCTTTTTGGTTGTGCAGAAAACCATGAAGAAATCAAGGATAAAGCTGCCTCTTTCTTGGACACTCCTGTAAGCCTTCAGTTTGACCAACTTACTTGACAATACAATATCCACAAACACTGTCCAAAGAGTCTGCAGCAGTTTTGCTGCAAGTGACCTTTGACCGATCCGTGGGCATTCTGTGACTAAACGTCCAGTTATTAGAATGACAGTCTTGGGGTAAGAATGGAGTTGAACTCAGGAAAATAGGACATGTGCAGTTTGTGACCGTTTCGCGGAAAGCAAACTTATCTAATGAGTTACTGAAATCTTGCGGAAGATAAGCTATAGCATGCTTATAACCTTAAAAGTTTGTATGGAAATAATAATTCGAAATTAGAACTGGTGAACTGTGAGGGTTGCACCACAGATGAAAGCAGTATCTGGTAGAAATGGGAAGAGTCCTACATAAATGTTTGTTTTTTCCGTAATTTTAAACTTCGAATATCTAAAAGATCATGAAACAAGCTTACAATAGGTGCCAAATGAAAATTGATTACCGATAACGAGCAGTGAACACCTTCAGTGGTTTAACTTATTAGTATGTTTCCCGGCGCAGTTTGGTTTCGCGAAGTTTTATATCACCAACTCAGTTCGCTGATATCCTTCCGCGAAAGAGCACAAAAGATATAAAATAAATTTCAATTGGATTCATATTATGAATCCAGCCAGCATGCACTTTATATCGAACTTGACCAACTTCACCGTCTTTTATTACGTGAAAGTCTAAAATAACTCCAGAAACAGGAAGGAAGTGGATGGATGCAATTCTTGGTGGTACATAGTAGAGAAGTCGAATGTTTTCAGTTCAATTGTGAAGAGTTGGGGAAATTGGGCTCAAAAGACTAGAAACATTAGGATGAAATCACACAATAGGCAGCAACTGAGAGCAAATCCAAAGCCGGATGGAAAAAATTGGGCAAGAGAGAAACAAACGGCATCACTGTGGAAAAAGTTTCTCGACGCGTCCGTTTCGACGTAATCAACACAGTGGTTTCTAAGTGTCAAGCTATCTAATTCAGCAAAGTTGTCGGCCCGAAGTCAAAATAACCGAAGAGTTTAAAGTTCAAATTGATTATAGAGATCAAGGCTGGATTTGAGCTTTGATAAACATAAATAAAAACGAGCACAGGGACCACCGTCAACGGACTGATGATTTCACCTCGACCAGCGACGAAACGGTCTGAATTCCAAACTCACAGGGACTCGAAAAGCAGCAGACATTCGCGTTCGGCTGGGTTTTTTGGACACAAATATCCCAGGTAAGAACATCGTTCCTTTTAGTCAAAATGTTTGTCGAATAGAATAATTTCAAAAAAACGCGGTCACGTTTTACTGACGATATAGACGTGATAACTGACAGCATGTGACCAAGAGCATTTTGCCACCCAAAAAGACAGTTTATGCTTTTGATGAAAATGTGGCTCGGAACTGTCGCAGGCAAACTGTGGTCACGCGGAATACACGAAGTATGGTTTCTTGTAAGCAAATTTCCTAGCCACAAGTACAAAATGCACTTGGGAAGAACAAAACATAGAAACCTGTTAACGTAGTCAATCGAAGAGCTTGGACATTTCATCAGAACATTCACTCAACTAATGTTGATTGTATTCATGCAGGCAATTTATCAGATGCGGTAGCCTTTGTTCCGAATAAGTTTCGAAATTACAGTAAGCATTAAGTCTCCCGCTTACAGCAGTCTAAAATTCTATGGTCAAGTATGTTTGTTAGTTGCCCAAAAAATTATTTATGAATAACGAAGCAATGCAAAGGAACCGGAAAGTAGATAAGTAACATGGAAAAAGGTAACATCAATTCTAGGAATTCACAGTGAACAAACTACTTTTGGGAAGGTTTAAAATCCTTGTGAAATTTAATAAAGAATATGAAATAAAAATGTTTCGACTGTGGCTGCTGGTATTTAAACATCAACTGAATACATAAGGCAAGGCGATTTCTGATCAAACATCAATTTTATTTTAATGCGATGTTGTTTCAAACTGTTATTTATATTTCTTTCATTCTAGCCATCATTAACAATTAATTAAAACGTAAACAAAGACCAATGATAAGTGGGATCTACTAGACACAATTTGTTGCCTGGCTTAGCTTACATTTTATCGCTATTCCCCTAGATAATTTTGTGCTTTGTTCGCATTTGTTCATTATGAACAGGTTTCAGTTCCTCTGGGGTTCCGCGAACAGATGCTAATGTGGAGGATTCGAAGTGAGCAATATGCTTCATCGGTAATTCGGAATAGCGCCTCCTTGTTCATGTTTCAATTTCTTATTCCCCTTTCATACATCACGGTGCATCTCACCCAGAATCTTGATAGCTGATCACATACAGTGGAGACAATTAAGCTCTTGATTTTGTCACCGTCGACTCGCTGTTTGCTGCTTGAATGAACCCAGTTAAATCCAACGATAAACTGTCAGCAATGCCGGTTTTTACTTCAGGTTTCCACTGCAAGCAAATGTGAAAGCCTTTATAGATGACCTTGGAGGATACTTCGTCCAAGGTACTCACAGAATGATGGAGTAGAAAATCGCACACTTCATTCAGTTCGTTAACAATGCAGACAAGTTCAATGTTCGGTGATCACCCCGAGATGCAATCAGTGGTAGGTACTCAAAACTTAGACCGGGGAACAAGAGTTTGTGCATGAAATGGGTGTGCAGAGCCGGATCGATTAAACAAGCTTTACGGAATCGGAGAATCCTTGTTGAAACTCTCTTAATCCTTCACTTAAGATAAAGCTGATCTACCTACACTTTTTTTGTTAAATACCAAACGAAAATCTGGTTACCTTGTTTATAATCAATCCAAAATTAAATTTAGATTTGATCAATCCATCAGGCTTCAGCTGTTTACATGCCTCTTTGTCTGATCAAGAAAATGGATTTTATTTGTCCCAACTGGTAGCCTTTAATCGGTGTTCAATCATTGTTTCTTTATGATAAAAATGCGAGTACGGACCGAATACCTCCCCCCCCCCCGAAAGCCCTAAAGGGTTGCTCTATAACGGACAGCATATTTTCATAGCGGTAACCAAATGTTCGGCACATAGACAACAAAAATGTGGTTTGAATTGAAAGCAATAGTTCAGACACTATAATCAGGTCATGCACGAAAAGGCACTTTCTTGGAGGTGCACACATCCATGAGACCAAGCCTGCAGAGCGGAACGCATACATACATAAGTGCAGACAATCCACCACCATGGGACCCAGAAATCAAGGTTTGTGATGTGCAAAATATTTGTTTTTGATTGTCTTTTCATTCTTAGCCAAATACCAAACTAATTATGAAGTTCCGATAAAAGACTATTGATTAATGAGTCGAAAACCGGTCAATGCGATCAGGTGCGGTAGAACTAGCATGACCGGAAGTGGTGCATTTACGAATTGGGAATGAATTGGGGCCGAATTAAAATCTATCAACATGTCGAAAATTCTACTACTGTCGAGGTGCTATTTTCGCTCGTTATTGCTATATTTTGTATTATTCACGGACGCAGGCCATTTCAACCAATTCACTGGATCCTATTGCACTTTGAAGTTCTCCAAAGATTTAGCACTACAATTCCCAAGTATATTTTGGCGAAAACATACATAAACTCCTATCCCATCAAACTTCTGCTTGCATTATTGGTAAATAATTGCATAAAAGTTATTTAAAACGAGATAATCGTCAAAACACGACGTTTTTGCTTTTGACTCGTTCGAATCCACTGAAAGTTCAAGAGGTTGTAAAACGTTTTCACTTGTCTAAGGTAAGCAAACTATCCGAATAACTCAGTAAGTGGAAGACTCTGATGAGACTGGCGCATGATGACCTTAATCGGTATGAGAATGACAAATAACCATCCAGTTTTCCAAGCCGGTTTGTATATGAAGTAAGATGAATGTCCGGTTTGTTTCATCTATTTCGTCCGACTAATATGTTTGTGAGATTTCACTTTTCTTGAGAAATGCCATTTCATCTATTACAACCGTGAACTGACACATTCGTATTCGGAAATAGCTAACCAAATGGTGCTGTTTTTAAGATATCTGCTGACGGTGGTACGTAGGTACAAAATTATGAATCGATTATTTATGTAATATCAACACTACTCGCCATGAGACACCTTTGCTGTCGCTGAGTAGCACAACTCAAAAGCGCATGTATTTTTATACGCTCATAAGAGTAAACCATTCACGCGGATCATAATGGTGTCCATTGAGACCAAAATTTTGTCTTTTTTCAGTCTTTGCTTGCTTTTCACGGATGGCGCAGATCAAATAAATCCACCAACCAACCATCATCATGAAATCTGCACCTAAAGTTTGTCAACCCAAGCCCTGCTACTGCTACCGCCGCTGCTGGACACTAGTCCATTTGAAAACCACTGGAAAGCAGCGGTTTGATTCGACACAACACCTATTCGCTGCATAATGCATGAAGTAATTAAACCATTAAATAATGATACATTATTTATTCCACCGAATGCATGGCATTTGTCCTCTCCTTATCTGTCCCTTGACATAACTTATTAGGATAACGTTTATTTTATGGCTTCAAGCGGCTCCCATGCAGTTTGACCTAAGCGGTCATTATTAGCCGGTATGATTAACATACCTAGACTGGTTTCATTGTTTCCTACTATAATGCTTGTAACAAAACATTTAGCGTATCCACTTTGAAGAAAAATATCACCACCCTTAATAATTCCTTGTCAGAAATGTCTGAGTAATAAATAAATAGTCAATATAAAGTTTTGCAGATGCATCTACTGACCCACTTATATTTGGCTTTGAGTAAATCGTCGGGGAAGTGAGCTGTTCGTTCGAAGACTAAACGTTAACCAAAACAGTTCTTTCGGGTCCGAAAGTTTATATTTATTTTAACTGAGCCCATATTGTTTTATTTCATGAAGGACCGACATGGAGATAGATCCCCCGGGACAACGTGGCCTCATTACCTGGAATGTAAGTGAATGAATCAATAGTTGTTGGGACAAGGTCAATCCACGACGGGCTATAGGTAAAAATCCTCTCAGCATGATCAGCTCAGATTACAAAGAGACGACTGCCTTCAGTCATTCCTGTGGTAATCAACAGATGAGTTAAGAGGGCTGCATTCTTAAGGAGTCACTTACGCAGCCAATAGCTGTAAAACTTATGCAATCACTTATTCTGTCAACACTTAGGGACAATAAACTTCAAACCACAGGACTGACAATGAACGACTTATCAGGTGAGATCACAGAGTTCCACAGATTAGTAACGCTTAGACTTCCTAATTTAGAATAGATACATCAGAATGATGCATTTTTCGATCTAATTAAGCTGATATTTTCATTGAATGGAATGTGACTGGCTTCTGAATCTTCACAAGAAACTAGACAGCAATAGATAAGGCAGTGACTCCAGTGTAAGCACCATCGAGGGGATCTGTATTGATTTAACTGTTTTGTGTAGACTCTGCATACAGAAAATCCCACATTTCAGTCAGAAAACTTGAAGAAACTCAAGAAAAACGTTGCACTCATCAACTTGAAAAATGAAATAAAAACTCATCAAGGAGTGCTTTGAGTACATTATGATAGGTATCTCAGGAATTCGGCTGAGGCATGGCCATTGTTTGCAAAGATGCGTGATGAATATGGCACAGTGGAGTTCCTATAGATATTGATTTTTAAGGGTATGGGACGAAAAGTAGATCGCATGGAGATAAGAGAGCAGCACTTCGAAAGATCGCTGGGCAGAGGATGCGTGGGATCAGAAAGAATCTTATGAGCAAATTTTTCACGTGCTGATAATTGCTGATCACATCAGTTGGAGGACAACTCACTTGGTGGTACAAAAGACACGGCTAATAACTGATAGCTCCCGGCGAATAATTTTAAAGTCTCTAATTTGAACCTAGAAAAATAACAAAACAGTAAAGAATTGGAAAACATTGGTATACACATCGCGAGATGGTGCTTTGTTTCACCTTGCACTGAAGAAGCCTTCTGATTTGAAATGACAACCGTCGGAGACTTTTTACACAGGTAGAAAAGTGAGTAGTCCACTTCAGACTTTTACCAATAGTAACTCTTGGATATTTCTCAGAATCAACTCTGGTAAGTGTTTCTGAGTTGATGAAAGACGTTTCAGAGGGACAGGCTGACTGAGAGAGAGAGAACAGATTTCCTAAGCATTTAAATGTGTTAAGATTCAAACCAGCTGGTGCAGAGAAAGAAGATAGGTTGTTGAAAGACTTTGAAAATCATCGTTGTTCGAAACGGCTTGAGAGAGGGTAACATCATCAGCTTACCTAAGCAGATGAAAGTGGAGCTAGTTGATAATTCGCTGATGTAAGTAGAGGAAAATCGGTGACAGAATAGTACCCTGAAGCACTCCTGAGTTGTTATTCAATGGTTTTTGAAGTTTTACCGTCCATTCGTGTGCACTGGGTTAGTAAAGTAATCGGACGGCCATGCTAATAAAGAACTGGGACAACCAAACGTTTGCAGTTTGTGAAGTAGAAGAGACCGTAGAACTGAATCAAATGCCGACGAATAGTCCAGGAAGGTGCAACGCACATATTTTAATGATGCGTTTAAGGCCTTACAAATGTTGTGAATGAGGGAAACGACAGCGTTCAAAGTGGGCCTGTTAGATTTATAGGAAAACTGAAAAGGATCGTCAGGATGATTCGTAGGAGAACTCAGGCGCTTAAGTATAGCACGCTCTGTCAGTTTAAGACCAGAAGACTTTGAGGAGATGGGGCGAAAACGTTTTGCCAAAGCAGTAGAAGTGCTGGATTTAGGGATGGGAATAGTGGTGACGGGTCTCCAGCCGTCAGGGATAGAAGGCGAGATTAATGATAACTAAGTAGGAGAAGCAAACGCATCCGTCAGGGCCGCAGCAGCATACCTTAAAATAGCTGAGGACAGACTGTCAGGACCAACCCCTGTGGTAATTTTAGTGGTGCGCAGAATGTCGAGCACCTCTTCTGGAGATAAACCTCTAGCTGTCGTATCATCACGTTGACCAAATATGACCGGGGTTTGGCGAGAAAACTAGGATGACACTGTGTCACGAGATAGTCAATTCCGTTTAGCGAGTTTGTATAAACAAATTCGGAGGTGCCAGACCAGAAAGAGTTTTTGTATGATGCCACATCGCCTCCAGTCTTCTTTTTGTCTAAATCTCTGTCCTGCCGATGGAGTCTAAACTCTCCATCGGCACGAGTGAATGAGTAATATCTGCATTCATCCGCGATTCCTGTATACAGATGACAAAAGTGTGGACATGTATCGGTGATTGAAGTGCGATGGACAGATCCGACATTTTCGTAAACGGGGAACAAATTTTGGTGCTCAACAATGTCGGAATGGACATCTTGACCAGGTGAGTGCATTTAATACCCGCTTAACAGTCAGCATGAGCGCCCCTTCTGAATGGATTAGTTCTTTGGGGTACAATAGTGCTTAATCCCATTCCACGTTGAGAAACAATAAGGTTTTAAACAGCAACAATGTCAACTAATTGTAGCAGTGAACTGATACCATAACAGAACCAAAATCTGACAAGAAAACAATGAAATAACATTGACAGAATTGCACCGCAGCCAGCGAAAGGGACCGCCGATCACTGTGACAACCTGTAATTCTTTCAACTTAGGTACTACGATGAACTGCATAAGTTGAGTGAATCGTTTTTTGGTTTCCTCCGTCGTTGAAAATCAATGAATTTGCTCGTGACTGTAGAATGATGGATAATGGGTGTGACTTTGATGTAGCTTTTGTGCTTATCAGGGAAACAATGCTGGCTACAATGGCTTCCAAGCACTCGCCTTTTTAACTGCAAGCGGGATGTGCATAACTGAACTCAACTCAGTCAGAAGAACTTTGCCTTATTCTTCTGCGTTGATTTGAACTTGTTTTTGCAATAACTTAATCAGTCTCCGCGCTTAGATTTGCGAAAGCAATCTGGATTTGGAACTGAACTTTCATTGCAAATGTGGAAATAGAATTTTGGGGTATATTTGTCTTTTCCATACTAATAAACAAAAGTGCAAAAGCACAAATAAAACTGTGCATGCCCGTAATCATAATAGATCCAACTTACTTAATTTGATTAGGTATCCAAACTCAGCCTATAACCGTTATTTCGAGACTCCGAACAGAAAAGCAACCCTTTTGCAATGTGACCGTGATTTTCATTCGGATTTTCCTGTTTGCCCCTCTTTACTTGCTTCAGGTGGCAGTGAAATATGATTGAATGATCAGTTACCCGCATTTGATCACCTCGAAGAGATCGTCAACATCCCGTTCCCTCCCTCGAACTTTTAACACCGCTGATTACGGTTACACCATTCTCATCTGCAGAATGAATCTTGTCCTGTGGTGCCAGTCTTCTCTATCTGGAGCGTGTGAGCCAAGTAGATGCCTCGGTGGCTCTCGGTCTGGTACTCGTTTGCCGAGTACTTATCTCTCGTCTACCTCGGGCCCATTTCAGACCGCATCCGGACCTGCCTTGTCCACGTATTACAGTCTATCGGTTAGATTAAACCAAAGGATTCGCTGACAGCAAGAAAGGTAGTTTAATTCATTATGGCCCTTGTTAATTATTCCCAAGTACCAGTTAAGAGACCTCGGAAAACGTCAAGGGTTTCATCGGTTTCCCGCAACTCAGTGAACAACGTTCACATGAGCGACACCCTTATTGAATAAAACATATTTTCATTGTTCCGTGCCAAATCTAGGGCAACACGGACACCAAGATGTTCTACGGGAATTGAGGATTCAACCGTCCACAAACACAGCTAACAGATTTGTGTACTCCAGTTGGCGGAAACCAGTTGACATCTGATCAATCCTGTTGCGGTGAACTGTAAACAATCGTCTTACCTTCAACCTGAAATGATTCGTTCAGTAGTTCATTTATTCTGGTAACGCACTTTGCATAATCGAACACAGTTATCTCCATGTTCCTGCCGTTTCTAAACAGCAGTGACGAATGGATTGTTTAAATGATTGTCGTGAGGCTGTATGGATTTGATTTTCATTTGCGGAATAACGGATGAACATCGCGGGTGATTTCTGTCGAGCCAGATGAAACTATGCATCTATAGCTCAATATTGAGCCCAATTTTTCGAAGAATGGAATATTTCTTATGTAGATTCAATTTCCCGCTACTTAATTTAAACGAAGAGGTCTACCTGTCCTAAACTTACCGTGAAAATATAATTATCTCTGAAAATTGGTTAATTGAATTGTTAATTATTTGAAATGGTGCCTGCCGATCAGCGGAGACAAACAACTGTGAACCATACTATGCGAACAATCTATTTGTCACGTAGTCACAAACAGGACACCTTTAGTCTCTGTGTACGATGACAACAGTCTACCAAACACCGGGGCCTTCAAGCCGAAATTGAACTCAAGTTTTTGGCTTTTGTGTTTCATATTTCCGTCATTTATGTAAGGTACTTTAAAGGATGTGCAGTACCTTGCCGGTTGAACACAGTTCAGGTGTAGTCCACTTGCATTTTCACCTAGCGGAACTGGATCAGACCACAAGGGCAATCCGCAATCCTTTGATTTATTGAATGGTCATGCACCAGCAAGAGTGAGACCGCGTTGTTTTGATCGTTTGTTAACGAGCAACCATTCAGATCCCAATTCTTGCTAGAAGGACTTTGACAACGCATCTAGCCCGGAGGGAAAAATGCGTCTCAGAGTGCACCAAGAACGATTCGATATCAAGTATTCATGGTTCTGTTTTATGTCTCTCCTCCGTCGAGAGAAAACAACAGTTTCAAGGTCGTGATTGTTCTCTTTATTATGCTTCAACTTCACTTGGATAAGCTGCAGGCAGTGTATGAACTACTTTTCAGATACGTAATCTCGGTATCCAGGTGGTAGCCTCTGTTACCGGTGACTCCGAAGGCAGCAGAATACATGAAGTGAGTTCCTATGCTCTTTACCATTCCAAGCAATTTCCTGCAGGATTTAGAGTTGCATAAGCTATATCGCGCATAGGGTAGCGGATATCAACGGCCAACTGTTAGAGCTAAGTACTTCGTAATTCTCTGAAATACAGGTTTGACAAAAAAGAGTGCTCATTCCAGTTGTCGATGCCACAGAACTTCAATTTCCTTTTAGCTTCACACTCGAGTGTACGCAGTCGAACACCAGCGCTGTCCATTTGCGCGTAAAGCGTTTCATTCCCTTACATTAAAAATGTCTGTCAGAAATAAAGCTTAACGTTAATCCAGACCAGCAGATAAACTTAAAATCACTAGATGGTCGTAACCGATCCGATCTACAGTATTCATCACACCACAAGCCAATTCGAGAAAACATTCTGTTCTAACTTGTGGCAGCAAACTAGACGACGTTGGCAACTATCGCATGATTTTAAATAACCACCAAATACAGTTTTCGCGCGGATTAGCCTGTTGCCGGTACCCAAAGCAAGCAATTTGTTTAGTAAACCAACAATAGAGTTTTTCAACTATGGAATATGTCAGTTGGGATTCTGCCCGACAAGATTCCGAAGACCAGATCCAAAATAGATGTCTCCATAATGGCACAGCGAAAACTCAACAAGACAGCCTGTCCATGCACGTGAAAACATTCACACATTATAATCAAAATGATCAGAGCTTCAGGTTTCCACATTCTCTGACTTAATCGACGAAAGATGTATCATGTGCACAGGCAAATATGTTGAACTTAAATGACAGATCCATGGTAGCGGGGCCTCAGCTACAAACTAATGCATCTATTGAATTGTCCGGCGAATAACTGGCAGGTTTGTGCCCGCGGACCGCACCACGCCTGTCGAGATTGAAGGTAAGATAAAATAAATACATAGATACAAAAGGATCTTACTGACAGTTGCCATTCTACCAACGCATTCAATCAAACTGGAGTTGGGATCTCAGACCGAGCCCATTGACTTAGACCGATTCAAATTCCTTGCCACCTTGTAATACAGACACCGGTGAGGCACGGTCATTTCACACAGTCCCATTTCAACTAAGTGTCATGAGACAGCTGTCGGAGAAAAGAATGGAAAGTCACGGAATTCGTTATGACAAATGCATTGCACTTTACCACGAACAATTTGGAAGCAAATGGTAGCCAGCAAACTGGTTTGTTTCAATCTGGTAAATCGTTTTTGTATTCATTAAGGACGTTTGCTCTCGGCGTCAGAAAACTGAACTCGCTTGATTTAAGCCAGTACTCTCAGTAGTGCAATGTGCAAACTTTAAAAAAATACCACGCGTTCTTTTCCAAAACTGATGTCTCCTCTTTAAGAAACGACACAATAGACCTATACATCCTACCCGGGTCGAGTAAGGAAAAATGAGAGTAGCAGAAAAAACAAGATTTCAAAATTCGACAAAGTTTGATCATTCTTACCATATACGGATCCTACTCAATTCGGCTTTTTCCACTAGTTGACTGAAATGCGGTAGACAAACCAATACAGCTATTGGGTGCTCGTACACCTACTCACCTGACTACTACCTCCAACGAAGAGAGCAAATTTGCAGTGGCGCAACTAAAGCCTTATTTTTATACTGTCACGCCCAGTTTGGTTGTATTTAGAAAAGACGTGATGTCGCTTAGTGCCCAAGGCGGTTAGATAGTCTCCCAATTAATTTCAACAACCACTGAGGTTAGCTTCACACCAAGCTAGAAATGATACGGCGCCAGACCACAATGTTATCACCCCCAAGCGGGTCGCCCTAAAAGGAGCATCAAGGATGTGTCGTGTTAACAGTCCGACGATTCGCAGTGAATTAGGGGTCTACTTTTGCTCTCCTCGTGTACAACTCATAAAAGCCTGACTTGACAATATCGGTTTTCATTTGCGAGAACAGTAAGGCTGCCAAATGCCTGTTTGGTAGTGTTCCGAACGCTGCCATGGCCATCACTCTGAATACCTCCAGTGTTCCTAAATGACGACGTTGTTAAAACAGACCCCGTTGGAAGAATCATATTCACTGCCCTATATGTGTGGAACTGATTCCGCCAGGGCGAATGCCCGGTTGACTGATCACTAGCACTCGATCTGAAGAATCGTGAACAGCCTGCGAAGAGTAATGCGTCATAAGTACCAGCATATGTAGCGGAAGGACTCACTGGACATTCAGAATGCCTAGCCGTAGCGGGGGGGCCAAACAGCGACTTCATTTCGTTCCATATCATTAACGTCTAGACCCAAAGAAGCGGATTATCTCATAGTGAACCGGTTTTATCAAGATAAAATCAGAAGCACTGTTCAGAAAAGAACTGTACCGCGCTCGCTCCGTTGCACTCATTAAAAATCTCAACTACGTAAGATCAAGGGCAGCGGTGAGAATGTATTAACTATGCTTGCACGAACCAAACGGAACGGAATAGTTAAATTGGTCTTTAAATCCGCTTAACTAGCCACTATTTGGCAAATAACAGTACGACCAAGCAGCAAAGAGACGATGTGATATTGGTTATTAGGTTTTTATTACGATAGCTTGAACTAGAAAATTGTGCTTGCTTTCGGCTTTCGCGGATCAACCACGCAGAAAGGAGCAGGGGCAAGCGGCGGGGAGGGAAATGAGCACTATGAGTTGGAGCAGCATGCGTGTGCAAAGTGCCTTATACTTGATGGTATGCATGGGTTTTGCAAGCATGGCTGGAGAAAGCTGGATATCAATTGGGATGAGATTGATGTAGATACAGAGGTACCCGTGAGCGGCGTACTTACCAAATTGAAAAGACAATTTGATACAGTATGAATGAGGTGGAAACTATAAGCATCCTTTGTAACCGGGTTATCCTGTGCTCTTGATGAAAGATAATTGTACTACCTGTACACCGACTAACTAACCAGTTTGATGATGGAAAGATTAGCGCTGTAAGTCACGAAATTGGGAAATACAAAATTAGACATCAACAAGGACTGAACGGACCACAGTGGGTTGTCTTTTCATTGAAGTCATCGTTGATTGCATACGTATACTAGTGAATCCGCTGAAAAGACAGTCACAAACAATGGTCTACATGAGAATGAATTACAGTGGCGGATACACAGAATGCTGAAAACGAACTCGGAAAATTGCGCAAGCGGATGACTGATCACAACTCTACATTGTTCAAGATGGGAACGAAAGTGTAAGGAAAAGTGAGAATAGGACAAAAACCGGGCACAAATATATCTCGAGGATAGATGCAAACAAACAAACATAAGTACATCTAAGTGAATGAAGATGTTGAAGGGCGGAGGCACGAGAATTAAGATTAGACAACAAAAACAAGACAAATGAGGAGTTTCTATGTACAAGTAAGACGCCGGTGGCATGCAACTGATAGGTGGGAAAGAGGCATCGGTCACGACTCAAAGTGAAAACAGAACCGGTTCACTTAGGTCACAAATAAACAGATACAAATGTGTGAGTGAGTGAATGCAGTCTTGTCGAACGCCCGGGTAGATCAAAAGTCGTAACTTTTTACAGGCCGGTATAAGTGAGAGGAAGTAACATTCATATAAAGAAAGGAAGAGATAACGTCTTGTATATCGTCAGATAGAACGAACAGTGCGATTTCTCTGACTTCCTTGTGTTTGGCTAGTAATCGGAGGCGATGTGAATATGGGCTGTGAGCAAAACCATCCAACGCGAAAGGAAACGAAACGCCCGGTGATCGAGGATCCGGATCGAATCTTTGTCATTCAGTAGCTCTAATTCTTGCGAGGTTATATCACCCCATACGAAGTTGATCACCTACTCATAAACCAGTGGAAGAACAGACTAATAAAGTTTCGCATAGCAATATCACACTGTCCGGGCAGAAAATGCGTGACGGCGTACAGGGACCGCAGACGTGTATTTGGCGTGTGGGAAAACTTGATCTGTCGAATGTGTGAGCACGGATGAACTGCAAATTGCGGATAATCGGCAGGTAGTTTAAGATACATTGTGGACGCCGTAACGATACCCCATAGGTCCAAACGAGCCGAAATGCAATGGAATTGCTCAGCCGCTACTGAAGTATACGTGTGCAGTTGTGCAGTAAGGAAACACTGGTTGACTTGATAAGATCATCCAGCGAACTTCGAAAAAATGACAACCATGATTGCGCACAGCAGAATCATAACGGGAATGATGGCGAACAGCGGAGTCTAAAATATAAACAGATGTAACTTTTGGTTAGATTCAGTCGATTTAAAGTAATCGTACATTCCAAGAAAACAACAATACGTAGCTGGAATCATTGCATTCTAAGACATCAGACGGGTGAATCAATAGTCCAAGCGAAGTCAACTAACAGACTATTACACTCCAGTCGACAATCCGCTGGTTTGGAATATCGTTCTCGCTATAGCAGAACCCGCATGAATCTATGGTTATAATTTGTTTTACGAGGACAAACCGTGAGTGCTCACGCACTAATCAAAAATAAAGACCTAATATATTCCTACCGGCGCAGTACCGATTTCTATACAACAGCACAAATGGTCTTCGACAGAAGCATGAACTGAAAGAAGTAAATCCCTAACTGTAACTGCAAGCTGACAAAAACAATAAATCTGACACAATGGGGTTTTATCCACTAAGTAAATGCAACAACTATGAAAGATGAGATGAATCATAACTGAGTCCCATCAGAAAAATCAAATTAATAACAAATTGCACATACCACGCCCATCGGTGTTGGTGGAGAGCAGGTGATAGTTTCCGAGTTCGGTAGGCATTTGCCTCTATCACTGGACATAGCATGCTGAAACTGATTTGGAGTTGACTGAATCTGCTCAACTGAATCTTGATCAGTGTAGGCCACATTTGAAGGACTGCGGGGCTGTGATCCCGGCTTCTTAGTCCGAATGAGGGTTTCAGCTAAAGTCGCTCTCAGTTGTTCCAATTGTTGGTGAGAGGTTGCCACCTAACATCAAAGAATAAAAAACAGCAGCAGCAACCAATCAACGCAGCGAAAAAACACGTTTCCCGTCGCATGTAAATAACATCAACATCACCTTCATCACCATCAACAACATCACCACAATCAAGATCCTTCTGCGTTACACAGCAAGGCAAGAAACACTGGCCGCTGCCTCTCCCCAGAGTCACAAGTTTCTATAAAAAGAGTGAATATCCAAGGGGAACAGGGAGAGTGATATACAAACGTGAGAAAAGACGTTGTCCTAAACAGCNGAAGACATGAGACACCCACTTCACCTAAGTTTGCTGTGCATTTTCTCATTCCACGTTGCCACATCATCTGCTGACCTCCATATGGGTTCTTCAACTCTACCCCAGGGGAGAAACGCAAAACACGGCACGCATGGTAGACGAGTGTTCGCCATACACAACACATGACCCAGCAAGCGTAGTCTACTAAGTTTCATACGTAGAGAACAGGCACCTAGTATTAGGTTCCTAACCTGCACATTACTCACCCGGTCACTCCATTTAATCCAGATGATATTACGTAGACATCGGTGGTCGAAAACCTCCGAGTGAAGAACATCTCCGACAGGCATACTCCATGTCTCACAAACGTACAACAGAACTGAGCGTACTGCGGCACAGTACACGCGACCTTTCAACTTCAGGGAAATATCAAACCCACGCCAAACGTGATTCGGTCCAGCGAATGCAACTCGAGCCTTCGATATACGCGTCATCACATCCACTGCTATGCTACCATCGTTGGACACGCAGCTACTAAGATAAGTGAAATGGTCTACATTCGTTAGTTCCTCCCCATCCAGTATCAAGTTCGGCACTACTCTCGTCCAGTCCTGCAACAGAGCTCTACACTTTGAAGGTGCAAAGTGCACGCCAAACCGAATAACAGATCTCGAAGATGTGTCTAGTGCACGTTGTTTATAGTCTGCAGACTTGAATATGCATGCGACGTCATCTGCGTGATCTAGGTTACACAGATTCCTTCCAATTCCCAGTTCGATTCCTGCATCCTGGAGACCTCCTAAAGCACCTTCCATCACCTCGTCCATGACAAAGTTGAACAAGAATGGAAAGATGGAAAACCCTTATCGAACGCCGCTAGTCGTTTCCAGTGAACTTGATAGATCACTGCATACCCTCACGCGTTTACAGGTATGCAAGTACAATGCTCGCAGCAGGTTTACGAACTTCGTTGGTATACCACTCCGGTGGAGACTACTGAATAGGGCTGCCCGATCCACTGAGTCGAACGCACCTTTCAGGTCGAGAAAGACTACGATCCTAGTGCACCGGTGTGTGTGTGTGTGTGTGTGTGCGTGTGGCGCGTTTAGAGTATTTGGCGAGGAGTGAACCTATGGTCCACGCAACCTCAATCTGGACAAAATCCGACCTGCTGTTCGCGGATGCCACTCTCGTGAATCGGTGTCAGACGAGGCAGCATCAGAGAAGCTAAGATCTTAGTAACTATTGGAATTAAGGTAATCCCACGATATTTGCTACTCTCACTCCGTATGCCTTTCTTGAAGATGGTTACAATCAGTGACTTACCCCACGATAACAGGATGCGCTCCTTGTTCCAGATCTCACGAAGCAAGGAGGTAAATGATTTCAACGGTGCTTCTCCACCCAGTTTGAAACGAATTGGGGTCCGGCTGCCTTTCTGTTCTTCGGAAGTGGAATAATTGACTCCATTTCCACTTTCGTTGCGGGGGTCATGAGACACCTCCTCTGGATTTGCAGCTCCTAACGTCGGCCTAAATACTTAAGCGTGTGGCCGGCTAAACTGAACCTTGAAGTGCCCAGCCCGACGACCCAGCCTTTGTTGTCTATCATTCAAGAGCTATTCATTCCCATCGCACATGACTTCACTAACCGAAGTTCATTGACCATCGGTGTCACGTATAAGCTTAAACAATCTGACTGCCACCTGAAGCGTCCGCTGCCTCCCACTCCTTGGCTACCTTAATCCACCAATTTTCACGATCACTCTTAAGGCTTATCGTCAACTGCTGCAAATGCTGCAACTGTCGAGGCATCTTATTCATCCTCTTGAAGTTAGGGCGCTGGTTTGTTTGCTGCCTTAAGGTCATCTGACCCTTGAGAGATCCGGTACCTTTGATGAACGCTTGATCTAGGACCTAAGCCGAAGGCTGTTCTCAAATGTATAGCCCGTTTAATTTGATCCCACTGCTCGTCGGAGTTCTTAGTTCGTCCGATAGTTTGTGTTCATATCTGTTGCGAACACTCGAATCACACAGACATTCGATGGCCACACGGGGTTGTTGGTCGACTTACCTGTTGAAGGTTTGAATTAGATTCGGAAGCAGATTATTGATCTTGATCAAGTTAATAGATTTTTTTGCTTTTTAAGGGCAATGCTGGTCAATTTTATAGCAAATCGCTCCTATATTCATTTTCCCATCTTGGATTATGCCATTAATTTTCAGGAAGTGATTTAGTTAGTTTGCCGTTCCGTTGAGTTAATTGGACTCCATCGGTATGCGACAGCTAAATATTCAAGTCCAGTTTCCAACGAAACATTGATAACTGGCAACTTTAAGTCTGAATCTATAGACACGGAGCGATTAAGTGGTACCACAGACTGCGTAGCAATAATATATCGATACTTCATTTATTTATGTGATCCCGTTCTCACGACTTATGTCACACACTGTTTGATGAATCTATTGTTTCGAGGGCAATCGTTGGTGAGAAAGGAGTGTTGGTTAAGTGAAGAGAATTTAACTTAACTAAGTGGTGTGTTTGAAGGATGCGGAAGGATCCCGGCGAATTTTCATTGCCTAATTTATTACGGAACCTAGTATATCTCGAATAGGACCTAAGTTACAGGGACCTAAACGGATGCTTTTATATTTAATATACTGTACGAATCACTGATTTTACCATCGTGCTGTTAAATTTACAAGCAATAAAATGCGCGTGCATGCATCCTGCGACAGTCGTGGTCAAAGATCATTATACCTAATCGGTCAAATTCATCGCGTGTTTGACTGTCAGACCCTACAGTGAAAACCTAAGGCTTTACCAAAAGTGATGTTCCTGTACCTCGACATTAGTGAGTTTTGTTCCAAGGTGCTTCCATCGTTTTAGAACACTAAGAGACAGCTCGGAATCATCGGCACTCAACTGTTATCTCGTAATGATCAGTTTTATGCTTTTATTTAGGAATCCCTGAACTTTTTGATGTGATCGGCAGTGCATCTGCTGCAGACTTATCCTTGGTGTCCGACGATAGTGAATGTGTGGCAATCAAAGCTGCATATGAGAAATTGATGCGGACAGATGAAAAGCTGGTAAGTTCGCGCTCATTTCCAATCGAATTCCTGTTCATCTTTTAATATCTGTTGCGATTTTGAGTGCCTGATTTTTTCCCGAAATCATGGTTTGAATGTGCTTTTATCAGCACTGAATATATATATATATATATATAAGTGTATATATACATATATTTATATATGTGCTTTGCACAAATCTGTGTACAAACCTTATACCATCGGAATCATGATTAAAAATGAAAACAATGAGCGCCCTTCGGATGGGGTTAGACTTCGTGGGTGCCCAGTGCACCTCTATCAGATGCCGATGAGCATAAAGCCCAAGTATCAATCGGTACCTCTTACTCATTCATGTCGAGTATGAGGACACTTTACTGATAGGCCGCTATCCAGAGAGCATATAAACAGTCCGTCTACTACCGGATTTCAATACGAAATATGAGTTAGAAATTGGGTGCTCAAAACATGAGTGCAATGGAAGGGGTGTGTCCCATAGCATCTAAGGAAAACTGCTCTAATAGGGAGCGTACGTGTAGTTGTGATTCTGAAACTTGGAGGGGCATAAAATTATATTGTTCGGGTGTGGTAACGTGCCGGAGCCACAGGGAGCTGCCATTTATCCACTGACTTACTATGATGTANGCCCCAGAATATACGTATGTATATATAGAAGCACGAAGTAGTATCTGGATGCGTAAACAAAATTTGCCCGGGAGCACACGACCGGTTTCGCGGTTATTGTCGCTCGTCAGGTATGCGTACCCGATGCTCTCTTGTCCAAACATCCACATACTTGTACACTCCGAATTGATTGATATTTCTCACCAGAATCGAATCTGTAGCAACAGGAGTGTGCATGGAAGCTCTTCGTCGAAGAGTCCACAGAAGAATCACAACTGTGATTCGTTGATAATTCTTTGTCAGTTGGGCTGAGCCAACCTTAGGAACGAGGGCAGAATGCCCCAGAATATACGTATGTATATATATAAGCAGGAAGTAGTATCTGGATGCGTAAACAAAATTTGCCCGGGAGCACACGACCGGTTTCGCGGTTATTGTCGCTCGTCAGGTATGCGTACCCGATGCTCTCTTGTCCAAACATCCACATACTTGTACACTCCGAATTGATTGATATTTCTCACCAGAATCGAATCTGTAGCAACAGGAGTGTGCATGGAAGCTCTTCGTCGAAGAGTCCACAGAAGAATCACAACTGTGATTCGTTGATAATTCTTTGTCAGTTGGGCTGAGCCAACCTTAGGAACGAGGGCAGAATGCCCCAGAATATACGTATGTATATATATAAGCAGGAAGTAGTATCTGGATGCGTAAACAAAATTTGCCCGGGAGCACACGACCGGTTTCGCGGTTATTGTCGCTCGTCAGGTATGCGTACCCGATGCTCTCTTGTCCAAACATCCACATACTTGTACACTCCGAATTGATTGATATTTCTCACCAGAATCGAATCTGTAGCAACAGGAGTGTGCATGGAAGCTCTTCGTCGAAGAGTCCACAGAAGAATCACAACTGTGATTCGTTGATAATTCTTTATATATATAAATGTATATATACATATATTTATATATGTGCTTTGCACAAATCTGTGTACAAACCTTATACCATCGGAATCATGATTAAAAATGAAAACAATGAGCGCCCTTCGGTTGGGGTTAGACTTCGTGGGTGCCCAGTGCACCTCTATCAGATGCCGATGAGCATAAAGCCCAAGTATCAATCGGTACCTCTTACTCATTCATGTCGAGTATGAGGACACTTTACTGATAGGCCGCTATCCAGAGAGCATATAAACAGTCCGTCTACTACCGGATTTCAATACGAAATATGAGTTAGAAATTGGGTGCTCAAAACATGAGTGCAATGGAAGGGGTGTGTCCCATAGCATCTAAGGAAAACTGCTCTAATAGGGAGCGTACGTGTAGTTGTGATTCTGAAACTTGGAGGGGCATAAAATTATATTGTTCGGGTGTGGTAACGTGCCGGAGCCACAGGGAGCTGCCATTTATCCACTGACTTACTATGATGTATTTTTTTCATTCCCAGTTTCAGTGTCATATCTGGACTTCGTGCCGAAATAACGTGATATAAGCTTGTCAAGCCTAATTTTGAACCCAGTGATAGTTCCGGTTGATTTTCAGGCATTTTTGCCTTTTCGGGAAATGAAACCAAACTGACATTCAATCTTCTTTTCGATACCCACCGACTTTTACCGGAGCATGAATGAAAAGTACTTGCTTAATAAAATGCTAACGCGATGCACGTTTTGATCGTTGGTCGCAAAATCTGCACAGTAGTAACTGAAAAAATGGATTGAAGTAATTTCGCCATGGTATTCGACGAACCGTGAAATCCAAAATCCCGTTAGGCATATGAAACTGGTATGTTGGAAAAAGAGAAAAGCGGAAGTTTAGATGTATGTTTCCTACATTTGTTTGGATTTGAAATGAACTGTTTAAAAAGCGTAACTAACATTAGCACCAACACTACTCTTCCGTGTTTAACAGCGGGGCGATCCCCAGAGGTCGCTGCCTTTCTGACCGAGTTTAACGTTGCTACACCAAAAAAGGGATATGCAAGGTGGAGAGGGAGTACACCTACAGGAGCCGTAGTAACAAGCACACGGAATACAGTCTAACCGTACTAACGCACACTTTTGACTGTACGGAAAATGAGGATGATTCCGTTGTTCATAATTCGCTACCACATCCTTCAAGGTCTCCATCCAGTGGGTTGACGGGTCTTTCAGACCCCAACCGCGAAGACGTGGGACACTTCATTTCCTGAAGGGTGCTTTCGACTCCGTGGATCGACCGGCACTATTCAGTGCTCTCCACCGGAAGGGTATGCCAACTAAGTTTGTGAACCTGTTGCGAGCATTGCACTCGCATACCTGTGTTTGCGTGAGGGTGAACTATGAAGTTCATTCGAAACAACTAGTGGCGTTCGACAAGGGTGTCCCATCTCTCCATTCTTGTTCAACTTCGTCATGGACGAGGTGATGGAAGATGCTTTAGGAGGTCTCCGGGATGTAGGAGTGGAACTGGGAAATGGAGGAAAGCTATGCAACCTAGATTACGCAGACGACGTCGTGTGCCTGTTCGAGTCTGCGGACCATGCACAACGGGCACTAGATAGACTGTCGAGATCGGTTGCTCGGTT
>LUCM01005581.1:159212-178993 GCA_008360955.1 Fasciolopsis buskii | reverse complement strand
GTGTTGCGTATGACGAACACTCGTCTACCATACCGTGCCTTATTTTGTGTTCCTCCTAAGGAATGGAAGAAGCCATGTGGAGGCCAATAGATGACGTGGCAACGTGGGATGAGAAAATGTACAGCGAACTTAGGTAAAGTAGGTGTCTCACGCCTTCGTGGTTGGGGTCCGAAAGACTCATCGACTTGCTGACTGGAGACACTGAAGGATATGGCAGTGAACCGTGAACAGTGGCGATCGTGTTGTCATTTTTCTGTCGAATCAGAATGATTGAAAACACGTGCGTTTGTACAGTTAGACTGTGTTCCGTGTGTTGGCTGCAGCAGTATCTTATCTTTTCCCGCCTGTGTAGGTCCACTCCCTGTTCCCGTTGGATATTCACTCTTTTTATATAAACATGTAACTCTGGGGAGCAGCAGTGGTCAGTGGGGCTTGACTTGCTGTTTAACGCTGAACGATGATGATGATGATGTTGTTGCCACGTCATCTGTTCACTTCTACATGACTTCTGTCATTCCGTGAGAGGAACGGAGAAGAAGGCGATGTATGGTAGACATGTGTTCGCCATGCACAGCACGTTACCCAACCAACGAGGCTCCGTACACTGTCATAGAATACTCTCTGACCCAGTTCCCAGTACTAATCATATCACTGACTAATCGGTTACTGCATCCACTCCAAGCGATACTTCGTAGAAATCGATGACTGGAAACCTTTAAGCCGCGAACATCTTTAGCAACTTCGATGCAAAACTGAGCGCACTGCAGCATAGTTCACACAACCTTTGAAATTCAGTGTAATACCAGAACGGCGTCGCAAATGCTTCAGTTCTGCGTGAGCCGCTTGAGCGTTGGATATATGCATGCCCATTTTTACTACTGTCGTCCTTAGTCAATAAGTGGCCCAGGTAACCGTAACAGGCTACAATGGTTAGTTCCTCTCTACCCAGGATCAAGATATGTACAACTGTCGTCCAGTCTCGTAACACCACTTAGTACGTTGAAGGTGCACGGTACCTGCGAAATGTAATTGTAGTCCTCGGGTACCGGTCCAGCGCACGTTCGTGTTCCGTAGATTAGAACAAGCAAATGAGGTCCGCGTAATCTAGTTCACAGCTTCCACCCACTTGACAGTTCGAAGTCTTCATCCTGAAGACCTTCTAAAGCAGTCTCTATCGACTGCCTCCGAATGTCTCAATGATCGGGGTGGGTGCCTCGGCCTGGGAGTCAGATTTTTCTACTGTTTGCTGTGAATAAGCTCTCCACTTCTATGACGGTTTCAGTAACTGAAGGTCGCCTCCCGCCGTTGTTGCGTATAAGCCTAAACGGTCTTCGACTGTTTCCGAAAGCAGCTGCTATTTCCATTTCTTCGGGTACATTAACCCACCGCGGTCCTTCTAAAGGTTTATCGTCATTTGCCGTAATAGATGCCGCTATACCTTATCCACTTCCTTATCAGTGGGGACATTATAGGTGGGCAGAGCAGGCAGATTCGATGGGTGACAGAATAAACAAGTTGAATAAAAGAGGGAACTGTGAGCAGTAGCATACTTATCACTACCCACCCCGCTCGATGCAGTTGGGGGCAGAGAGGTCCTGATTATCCCACGTGATGACCGACGCAATATGAAATTCTTTTTAGGCTTGTAACTCATGGGGAATAGTGGACGGTACTGTTAGGGAGTTCAATCATTAAGCAGAAGAACGACTAGGGTTCCCAATTAAAGCCTTTGGTTCTAATAATAAACTGTCGGCTAGGCAGCCAGAATTCGCACACCGGAAGCCTATCTGTTTCGTCAATTATTCTTCCATTCGTATTTTCTGACTGAGTTGCTAGCTCAAATCAACTCCGAACCTGGAGCAACAGGAGACTACTTCCACAGACCTCAACCCACTGAACTTCTAGGCATGATTGGATCTTCGACTTGGGATAACCCATCCTGCATAGCTCATTGGATCAGGGAAGCACTCAAGCCATCATACTACTTCTGGGTGCAGTCTCCTTGATATGTTGTTTTGATGCGATTCACGACTACTCATCAGCAGTTTTGAGTCCTTCAGGTAAAATGTAGCCGTATTTCTTGGTGCATTATTAGATCATTGACGAGAAAGTTGCGGCCAGTGTAGTAGTTCTCTGTTACTGCGGCATGCTTAGGCTCTCTGAACTGGCAGCTGTGGATGATCTGTGTTGGTACTCAACTATGTAATAGGATCTCACTTGGTTCGGATCCTTAAAACGCCACACGCACTTGTAGATTGTAGTGGCGCTTGCACTAAATTGCTCGTCCATATGGCTAGGTGGTGTGTAATATAGATTCAGCGCCGGCTTCTCCGAAGTAACTTTGCTGCCTTGTAAGTTGTTTCGAGATGTGCTAAGAGTAGAGATTCGGCTTCGGGCAAGAGAAAAAACGGAACTGCGGGAGCTACTTGTAGCCTGTTGACGAGGGTCTCTGTGCGTCGTGTCAGCATCTGATGAAGAAAAGCAATGACTAAGTCATTCACACGTTCCTGTTGGACGATGTACGTCGTCCGCACGACCAAGCGCTTGTCTGAACACATCCGTGAGCACCACCCTGCATGGTTGGGCACTGGAACAATTGAGTCACTTAATAGCGCAGTTGTTTCACATCTAGCGCAGACTAACCACACCGTGAATGTGACGCAAGCTTTCCGGACCCTGTATGATTCGAGATCAACAATCCACGTTGGCAAAGTGTCGCCTCTTGAGCACTGTGGAAGCTGTCGCAACCCGTTTTCACAATCCTCCACTGTGCTCTAAAAAACGATTTGTGGTTGCGCTTCTACTCCTCTGGCACATCCCCCGTCCCAATGCAAACCCTAGACAAGAAAAAAATTAACACAACACATTCTGGTGTATTCGAGTTATGCATGTAACACCAGAAATCCCTAGCCCACCCATGTTTTTATCTGACTAATCCAATCCTTCCTACGGTGAATTTTTTTCCAAATATATGGTGAAGTAATGGCATGAGTACGAATCACCGAAAACGAGCTTGTTCGCCAAACTATTTTCTCAATGTGCTCAGTTGGAATTTTCTAGAAAAAGTCAAATTTATCGAACTTTTTTGTTAGTACCTGGTACCTGCACCGTTTCACTCTAAAATGTCTCACAATTGCTATCCAACGACAGGCCAGCGAATTTATCTTACACTGAGTTTGACTAATGGTTATTGAGTTCTGCAATCACACCTCAAGGTATACCTTTTCAATTTCAAAGGAAATTTTTGTAAGTTCTTAGAATTGGTTTTAATTTAAGTGAAGCTGCCAATGTCGATACTATGTGAACAGATGCCTGATTAATTGGAAACTGACTTTTGTTCAACATCATGTCCTCGCTGGAATTAAAAACTGATGTATAGATTTACGAAAGCTACACCTGAAGTTGCAACTGGTTCACTTTAGGTTGAATGGTACTGTCCAGCTGCAACCGACCACGAGTGCTATTTCGTATTCTACAAATCGTATATATAAACCTTTATCCGATGCTGATCAGAACCATCCCATTTACACCGCAGTTCGCGTTTTCCATCCGTAAGCGCAAATTCTGCTTTGCAGTTCTGTACCTGCTAGCTAACGGATTTCCTACCACTTTTTCTGTAATTCTTCGCATATTTTCAGCTGTCTGACAAGGTGAATCAACTACACCAACGATTAGAAGCCGGTTCTCAATTGGATCTGACTTTACCCGCCTCCTCTAAAGTTGACCTGAACATTTTGCGAAAGGTTTTTATCCGCCTATGCGATCAATATCCTGGAGACTGTGGGTGCTTCAGTTTATTTTTTCTCAACTATATATGTCTCGAACCTGGACAGGCTGTTTTCCTTGACGTAAGTATCTGTTTTGCTGTTATTCGGTGATCGTTTCAGGTATTTTCTATCAAAGAATAACCTTGCTAATGTAGATATGCATGTACAACAAAATGCCACTGGAATTAAAGAGAACTGACTAACATATCGTGTACTCAAGTGTAAACGGCCGTTGAATATGCCATGGATGCCTTAGTTTTCGTGAACATCTTTTGACTAGACGTCGTGGGTCCACTACATATCCCTTCACCACAGCCTCTGGTGAGCACACAGTCGCGTTCCGTACTCCACTTGTAGTTGGTTTGGAATCAAGGTTTAACCAACTCCTGTAGACCGATTATCAATAATCAGTCAACCCGATGGATGGCGCCGGACGTTGGAATTCGTCCTAGCACTTTAGCAGGAACACCTCAGCCACGAGAAGGAAATGTGCAGAACTTCCTCAGAAAAGAATATTTAAGATGCCGGTCAAGTAGGATCATTTCAAGAGGGGTTCAGGGTGAACAGCCAACTCCAATCCTGAGATACCTACTCACTACCATTCTGTGGCACCTGGAGACCGGTCCCGCTGTGCTCAGCTGTTTGCTCATACCAACATTTGCATGTTGTCTGCTATTTTCTGCATTGCCACATTTCTCACAAACCTTGTCCAGCTTGAGAACAGGCACCCATTCGAGACCTATTTATTTAGTCCCGGATTTCACTTGTTTCCCGCTGGTTCTTCTCCCACATCAGGTTGATTATGGAGCAGCTAAGTATTCACTCCCGTGGACATGAATCGGTTAATTCACTGGTCTTGAACTCAGTATGAGAACTCTAACCCTAATTTGTGAAATGCTAATCCGCAGTGTGCAGAGAAAAATGTAAGATTTCAAGACGAAAGTAACTGGCTATACCTAAAAAAAGTTGATGGATTCATAGCAGTAGCCCATCATCCTTGTATTTTTGTCTCATCACATTTTGTCGTATTTGTGAGTAGTGGTTTTGTACTCAAATGTAAACGCTGAATAATGTTGCTTTTTGTGCCTCGCCGAGGTTTCGGTGTCTCCATGACTTTGGCGCACAATTTCTTTGGATTGTTTGAGCCGCACCAGCAGTTGCCCTTTTTTCGTCCCATAGTCACGCATTAAGCTTAAAACGATTGCAGTAGCTCACAGAATCATTCCCCTGAAATAGATCGGAACGAAGGATTGCCCACATATTCTGAAGTCTGGTAATTGAGGCATTCTTCTCACAAAATCTGCGGAGTGTTTTCAGTCTCCGCAAACTGCGAGGCGACGCGCTGATTGTCCAAGCATCATAGTACCGTCCCCCGTGTTTTCTTTCTCTAGTCTAGTGCGTAGTGACATTAGTTTCCCCATTGATCTGTTGATCACGAACAGATTGAACAGTTTACTGAAGGGCACGAAAAGCCCCGGCCGTCTTAGGATGTGTATCAACATCAGTTCGAACAAAGCACACTAATAGATCGGAGCACTTTTTGTCACTGTTTACAAAAAGGACAGTTAAAGACTACGTTGTTCATTCATTTGATTCTCGGCAGCCTGTTACCTCAACCCTTGGGAGTCACCGAAGCTTTGTTGTTGCAACTAGTTTGTCTGTACCGAGCGCACATGCTATCACCAGTTCTGTCTCTCCATCAATCTGGCCAAGTTTGTCTTCGTGACAAAGTCCGCTCCGATGTGAACAATTTCTGTCCATTGTAATCATAATATGCGTAATTATGGTAATGTTTTTTGCAACTCACCGATAAACAAAGCTGATGATTGATGTCCATACCTTCAGACCGTTCTAACACAGCGAAATTTCATGAAAGAATTCGTCGTGTGTTATCAATGTTCAACTCGCCTTTAAGGAACCATAGTAGCACTGTACAGCGGTGCATATACATTGCTGGTGATTCCCAACAAGGATGAAACAGCTGTATAGTGCTTCCGTGGTTTTCCTCATGGCGAGTTGGGTGTTGATATCACATGGTGAATTATTTCTTGAAAACACGGTCTTCTACTACTAATATCTACAGTGGAATTCGTCCTGTCTGCAGATTGCTGCCCTTACTGTAACTGGTTGTGTTGTGTAATTAATGTCACGGTATCATATTCTTATTGAAATTTCAAGTGCACGTGACTTGTTTTTCAGCACTAAAAGGAATCGACGACTGGGATGTAAGAATGAACTACCAACCTTGTGTGCGTAAAAATCTCACGATGTGTTGGAGGAGCGGTTTGTAGGGGGATCGAAAATGAATAGACCTTTATTCAAAAACGCTTGAATGTGGAAAAGTTTTGGTATAGCTTTGTTCTGATGGGAATAATGGGCTAGATCGATCAGTTTACAGAGTCAGTGTTTTTTTAGATCTTTATGTGCAAATCGGGTCGAAAATTTTCAGTGATTACTTGTTTGCAAAGGTGCGCTAAGTCTGTCAAAGCTACAAGCACTGGTTGAAAAACCGTTTGCCGTGGAAAGGCATAGGTGACACTGTCCAGAATTGGGCGTCGCCGCCTATAATCAGCAAGTTTTAGGTTAGTTTCATCTGTTTGCGGGACAAGGTTTTAACCGACAAAGTCAAAGGTAAATCGCTCGGATAGTAAAACCAGCGATCAGATGAAACATTCAGTCTTAATTTGGAGGATTTCGAGAGACTTTCAGGTTGGGTATCCGACTCGGAACCTGAGATACCCAACCCCGACCGTGCGGAAACACTTCGAGGCTTGAAGGTGTGAACCACGTCAAACGCTGTACCACTTGGGAGTCTGTGCAATACATTCGAGTTAACAGTCAAGGTCATCGATGTACACAAGGTCCTAGAGTTTTCATTTTTTGCCATTTCGACCCTCTATAGTGTCCTCCATTTTTCCGTCGATGCAGCGGTTAAAAATTGGCGAGATGGAGCGTTTCCCGTTGGCTGTTTCGAATGAACCTGATAGTTTACCGTTTAGATGAACGGGCTAGTGAGCTTCAGGGTAAATAGTTCATACACATTGTCCTCCACGGTTTACGATAGTTCCAAATACAGTCGTTTTCTTGTTCTTATCCAAATTATATGATCTTGCCATCATTCTGAGTGAAATTATTATGCGACGTCAAAGTTCGGTTTCTCGTATTCTCCTCTCTTAATTCCGACGAAAATACTGTACTCGTAACAACCAAAATATCCGATAAATCTTAATCCGAGATGTGAACGAAGGCCTCCTAAGCGTGTCCAACGGCACGTAACATTTACTCCGTTACGATCATTGGATTGTACGTAGTGTCCAGTTGTTGTACTTAATAGCAGTGACTCTTCGGCTATGTATTTTATTCAGAAACGCATTTTGAGGCGCTCGATTGACTATTCCTTCTGATACATATTCAAATAACATTCGCGCCAGCTTGTGACTGTCTTATTTCCTTATGACATTCACTGTTGCATGTCAGACTAAACGTCGATCGCTTCCTTATCGACTAAGTACATTGTGAGATGGATCTAGTTACTAGATTGCATACATACATCCGGATGAAGCGATCCGTAAGGCAAACTGTTGGTGCACATTGTTGTGGCTGGCTATATTCTACCGCCCACGCTTACCTGCTTACTGTGTTATTCTGCGGAATAATCATTAGTTACTTGTAATTTGTCTTGCCCTCGGTATTTTTGTACATAATAATGTTTGGTCATCGTAAAAGTGATTCCACTCGCCAGATCCAAATGCTTATTGATTGGGTGGTGGAATGTCGCCGCCGATGAGACCCTCGTGTGGATAAACGTTCTTTTATTAGACACTTCAGGGGATTTTTTTGCTTTTTCCTTGATTTCAGAGTGAAGTTGAACCGGCAGGATGATGCTTAGAATCTGCTCATCCACTACAAACACTAAGTTTGCCTAAGCTTGAGAAGTGTGAGAGGAAAACGAATTTTCATTGCACAGACAACAATTCTCGTGACAAGCCGTATACATATCAGTCAATTCTTACTTCTGTCATTTCGAGTCAGCAGTGCAACAGTTTTCGTTGTAAATTTGTGATATCGAACTCAACGCGTGTGTGTGAACCAATCTGCCACAGTAGCGACATCACATATAACGTCGCAGAACGATCGTTGTGATGTTCACACGACACAGTTAGTTCGGTGCAGTCTGCTAGTTCACACGTGTCTGTTTCAGCACAGGGCTGATCGTGTGAACCAGTATTCTCTGTCAACAGGTGATCTTGGTAGGTTATTCTACCTTCTATTTGTGCGTTTTTACCTTTCGGCCTGTGGTGCTTTAACGGTGTAAAGCCCCATACTGTCTGGTATCTGATAACCGGTGGTGGAGAGCTATTAGGCTAATTCGATTATTAATTCGTTCTTCCATCAGGATGCTTTCGCTAGCATTTTATTCCACTCCCTGTTTGTCAGAGTTAATCACATTAGGTAGCAGATTTCAATTCTTGCAGTAGAACTGTTATTTATATTCCTTTTTCTCTATGGGCAATTTTTTGATCAAACGTTTTCCCTTGTCCTATAACTATCGCATAGTTTTAAACGCTTTGCCTTATTTCTCATCCCAGCCGTGAGCATTTCAGTAGTGCCTCAATAGCCGAAACGATGAGCGGAACTCATTTCCCTGGGTCTACAGTTTGACATCTGAGAGAAGTTTCTGTGCTGAAGTCTCTATTTATGTAATCACTAACCTTTCTCCAAAGTGTTTTACTTTTCATCGATATCTTGCAACATTATCTACTCAAAAGAGAACAAGAGAACGATTGGCAGTGAAAGGTCGACTAGTAAATAATAGAATGCTAGGACGTCGCTGATTGCGGCATTGAGCCATATCACCTGTTGTCACCAAACATTGCCTGGGGTGAATCCCTAGCACCCACGAGCTGGTCCATTGGTTAAGGTTTTCATATCTTTTTTCCATATCATCGACTGACCGCCTGGATGCATCCTCCATTCATTACCTGTTTCAGAGAACAACGTGCAAAAAGCTCCGTACCCTGTGGACATGTGCAAAACGAGTCCCAGCTGCCTTAACCTACTCATTCAATTACACTTCTAAAATTTGTACCGTCGGGTCCAGTACCTTACTGACGAAATTTCCCTGCTGCGTCCTGCCAACACTGCAAAGTCAGTGGTGTTTAATCACATCTACCATCAGCAGTCATGTTTCTGGGCGGAATCGCACGACCGACCTCACTGCTGCTATCTGTACTGGGCCACTGGTTGGTAAGTGAATGTCGCACAGATGCCGCAGATGTCTCAAGTTGGTTAATGCCAATCGAGCTTTCTGTATATGAAAAGACACTTCATCCGATATACGACCATCATGTGGGATACAGCTACCAAGCAATTGACTCTATTCAGGATGGGAAATTCCTCGTGCCATCTCAAAGCAGGAGCTTTCTTCAACGAATTCTTCTCCCGCAACGGCAAGGTTCAGCCATGCAATCCTACAACATAGTTGCTCACTTGGAAGGTGCAAAATGCATCCCAAGCATACCTACAGTGTCACTCAGGCTGTTGAGAAAAACCGGCAACCTACTCAGATGCTCAGTCAGAAACCAAACATTATTCGCATATTCTAATTCAGGCATTTTGCTGTCTAGATAAATGTCAATGCTACTAATCTCACAGGAGGATAACGCGATTTCCACAATCACCTGAATGACAAGATTGAAAAGAAAGGATGAAAGGGGACAGTTTTAACAAACGACACTTCTCGTGAACTCGGGTGGAAAATCACCGTAAGGAGGAATTTTGCTTTGGTTGTTCGAATATAGCGGTCGGGAAAGTGAAGTGAAGTTCTTTGGCGCATTCATCAACGAAATTGTGGCACAGGACTGCACCGTCGAGCGAGTCCGACCCCGCTTTAATGAGGAACGACAGAGGTCGTGAGTTTACGGAAGGTTTATCTATGTTCGAATATTTGTCATGAGGAATATTTAATCAGTACAACCACATCCGGGTCGAAAACTGGCTCTGATTTTCAATCATGCACTTTTGGCAGGCACTAGATTTTTTGCCGAGGATAATCCTTGCGATCAGTTTGGGTATATCACCGAACCATTTTCTCTGTGATTTCCACACGCGGACCTATCATCTTTCTTGTAAGTCGGTACCGATTCATGCTTGTCCCTAGGAGTCTGTTTCCGTGCCCTACGCCGGTTGATCCCGGGAGTTTTTATTAACTCTGATTTTAGCAATTTGCCACCTTACTTGAAGCCCCTAGACAGCCCATCTGGTCCAGTTGCCTCGTCTTTTAAGAAACCTGTCCCACTGGTGCGCTCCCTGTGCGATGAAAGTTTACCGTCACCCTGTATGAAGTGGATCGTATTTTAGTGACCACTAACAATTGATGAACTATGTCAGCTGACTGATTTTCCCTTGGATTTTTTTTTGCATTATCCGAAAGTGTTTGAGATTTTTTTAGGAGCAGTAACAGAGAGGAGTGACGGATGATTTAGTATGTATCAGAAAGTACTAGTAATAATAATGATCTTTTGAAGGTTTCGAGATGGCACAAGTAGGCCGATGTTACATAGAATGGAAAATCCGCTTACGCGTTGCGTATCCAAAAGTCAACACTGTCATCCGGTATCGAATCGGCAACTGGAAGGCTGGTGTATTTTATGTCTATTTGCATTGGGTGACACAACCCTATTTAAATCCCGTCCTCTGTAAATCAACTTATTTTGAAGTTGGCTGGTTTCTTCCTGTTCCTCGGGTGAGTTATCGACAAAAATCGACTTATGTGCGGCACTGATGTCTTTTGATATTTGTTGTTTATTAACAGACTTATCATGTGATCCGAGATCTCTTCACACCTTGGGTGTTTTCGTTGTTTTTTAGGCCCTAGTATTCGTCTACTAGCTTCCAACTGTAATTTAGCAATCATGACCAGAAAGGTTATAAATCAAGCTTTCCTGAACATATAGCCTCCCACTAATCTACCACATTCTACCGGGTCACTCAATTCATGTTTTTTAAGCCCTTATGGGGTACGGATTGTCCAGATAAAGCTGTTTATCTTAATTGAGATGGAAGCTACTAACTGATGGTCAGAGGCTATTAAATGATGAAAAATTGCATTTCTTCGCTTCTGACTAAGGCAATAACATATTGCAGCTAAATACCCTTCGGGTTATTCAAAAATGTTTCGCTCGAATACACAGAGCACCTGCTCACCGGTCATCGTAGTTTCAGCTGTCAAAACCAAAACCTAACCTCTTTGCAGTCGTCACCAAATGAACAAGTGCAATTTATCTTGCCCATATTGATTTTGCCGCTGAAGTTAATCAACTTGTAATTTCGTTTCCTAACCAGGCCAATTTACCTCATGCGTACCTTTCCGGAGACTGTGTTGAATGTATGGCCTGTTCGGACAATGTGGTTCGAGCGGGTCTTACTCCGAAATTCAAGGATGTCGATTGTCTTCTTTCTATGCTGCAGTATGAACCCAGAACAAGCAACAGAATAATATTTCCCTCTAAAATATGTCCTGTGCACGTTCCGGATCCAAAATTGGATTTGAATCCGAATTCAGCGCCTGAAGTTTCCGTCTATGAGCCTCCGGTACAGGAGTTTGCTGTGGATCGGATATGGGTGAGTTGTTGCGGCCACATGGGTTTTCTGGTGGTATGTACGGTGACGGCTGTCTTAAACCTCTTGCTTGTTAAACATTTCACACTCACACAAGTGATGGCACATTTCTTCTTAAACATAAATGTACATTGTGGGAAATGCCTATTAGTGGAGAAAACTTCAGTTCCCCTTCATTCGCTCAACCATTTTGTGTAGCCCTAGGTAATTGATGATACGAGCGGGTCTGGATTACGGTCATTTCCAAAACTTTGAAACTAGAGTTTAATTTAATTGTGAATGATATAATGTTAATGACAGTGTTGTTGGTAGATGTAATGCGCCAACGTTTCGACTACCGTGGGTAGTCTTTCTCAAGGCAGGTTTTACAATCAATTGACTGTGGGAACGTTCACATGCCAACCGATGTTTAGTTGCCTGTTTGTGATTGTGTACTTGGAACTGTGGCTCGGGTGAGAATAGTTGTCCTTCACGTCATGCGTCCCCGTGGTGGTGGGGTCAACTGGCGTGGTGACCTTTGGAATGTTTGTTTGTCATAGATGTTAGGGCTGCCCATATCTCCGAAATCTCTGCTCCGTCGTTCCGATTGATGCATGTGTGGTGGGGGCTTATCGCCAGAGCTTTGGCAAATTTACCGAGACATTTGAGACTTTAAAATCTTGACGCGATAGCGCTCTTTCGTCTTTTGCCTCCTTTGTGCTATCAATAGAACAGTGTACGCAGTTTGCCGGAAATCTGTGGCCATTGGGAGGCTGCCGAAATGGGTCAGTCATCCGCTGGTGTGAAGAAGCTTGAACTCAGGATATCCACGTTGAAACCTCACGAAGTTGACCGTGCCCACCATCGCCGGTCACGAAGTCCGGTACAGTAAGCGTAGGAGGTCCTTCACTGAGATTCACCAAATTTACACGGTTGTTTGTCATCATAAAGTCTAAGTTTTTAACCCCCATGTTGCAATTCAAGTGATCAGTGCACATTTTTACTTGCACAATGTATGCCACTGGTTCCGAGGTGGATTCGGAGCCAAAATGTATTGTTGCACGTTTATGGTATTGCTCCTTGAGTGCTTCACTTGAAATTGAAAAGGTATACCTTGAGGTGTAATTCCAGAGCTCAATAACCATTAACCAAATTCAGTGTAAGATGAATTCGCTGGCCTGTCGCTGGATGGCAACCGTGAGACATTTTAGAGTGAAACGGTGCAGGTACCAGGTACTAACAAAAAAAGGTTCGATGAATTTGACTATTTCACTGCTTTTCTTCATCAGATGCTGACACGACGCACAGAGACCCTCGTCAACAGGCTACAAGTAGCTCCCGCAGTTCCGTTTTTCCTCTTGCCCGAAGCCGAATCTCTACTCTTAGCACATCTCGAAACAACTTACAAGGCAGCAAAGTTACTTCGGAGAAGCCGGCGCTGAATCTATATTACACACCACCTAGCCATATGGACGAGCAATTTAGTGCAAGCGCCACTACAATCTACAAGTGCGTGTGGCGTTTTAAGGATCCGAACCAAGTGAGATCCTATTACATAGTTGAGTACCAACACAGATCATCCACAGCTGCCAGTTCAGAGAGCCTAAGCATGCCGCAGTAACAGAGAACTACTACACTGGCCGCAACTTTCTCGTCAATGATCTAATAATGCACCAAGAAATACGGCTACATTTTACCTGAAGGACTCAAAACTGCTGATGAGTAGTCGTGAATCGCATCAAAACAACATATCAAGGAGACTGCACCCAGAAGTAGTATGATGGCTTGAGTGCTTCCCTGATCCAATGAGCTATGCAGGATGGGTTATCCCAAGTCAAAGATCCAATCATGCCTAGAAGTTCAGTGGGTTGAGGTCTGTGGAAGTAGTCTCCTGTTGCTCCAGGTTCGGAGTTGATTTGAGCTAGCAACTCAGTCAGAAAATACGAATGGAAGAATAATTGACGAAACAGATAGGCTTCCGGTGTGCGAATTCTGGCTGCCTAGCCGACAGTTTATTATTAGAACCAAAGGCTTTAATTGGGAACCCTAGTCGTTCTTCTGCTTAATGATTGAACTCCCTAACAGTACCGTCCACTATTCCCCATGAGTTACAAGCCTAAAAAGAATTTCATATTGCGTCGGTCATCACGTGGGATAATCAGGACCTCTCTGCCCCCAACTGCATCGAGCGGGGTGGGTAGTGATAAGTATGCTACTGCTCACAGTTCCCTCTTTTATTCAACTTGTTTATTCTGTCACCCATCGAATCTGCCTGCTCTGAGATAAGGTGTTTTAAAAGTCGGCCGCTGCCACCAGATTGGTAATCTGGACCTACTCATCCGGTCGCTCCATTGAATCCAGGTGATATTACGTTAACATCGGTGGTCGAATACCTCCAAGTGGGGAACATTTCCGACACGCATACTCCATGTTTCACAAACGTACAACAGAACTGAGCGTACTGCGGCACAGTACATGCGACTTTTCAACTTCAGGGAAATATCAAACCCACACCAAACGTGATTCTGTCCAGCGAATGCAACTCGAGCCTTCGATATACGTGTCATTCCATCCACTGCTATGCTACCATCGTTGGACACGCAGCTACTAAGATAAGTGAAATGGTCTACATTCGTTAGTTCCTCCCCATCCAGTATCAAGTTCGGCACTACTCTCGTCCACTCCTAAGTGTGATGGAGGTTAGGAATTTAATACTTGAGGCTAGTTCTGAGAATGGCCTATTTCAGCGTATAAAACTTAGTAGATTACGCTTGGTGAGTCACGTGTTGTGTATGGTGAACATTCGTCTACCATACCATGCACTGATTCAGGTTCCTTCCAGGAAACAGAAGCCATCTGGAGGTCAGCAGATGATGTGGCTTCTTGGAATGAGAAAATGCTCAGCGAACTTCCCTAAACCATGTTTCTCATTTTTTCTTTATTAGAGTCCAAGATATTCGTGAAAGAAGTGGCTGGGGACACTGAAGGACATAGCAGTGAGGCGTTGGGTTGTCATTTTTTATTGAATCAGAATGATTGAAGGGGTTCATTTGTACATTTAGACTGTTCCGTATGTTGGCTACGGCAGCCTATGTAGATCGACTGTTTGTCCCTTTGGATATTCACTCTTTTTATGGAGACATGTAACCTGGGGGGAAGGCAGCGGTCACTGGGGCTTACCTTGCTGTTAAACGTTAACAATGATAATGATGCCAAACGCTAATCTACTTTGCGTGTCTGCGCTGTTGCTAACCTGCTATCATATTCATATGTATATATATTTATTTCCATGTATTTAATATCGTGTAATTATATATATACATGGAGTAGAGAAAACGGTTCTTGTGGAACTGAGTTTAGACTGCACATTTTGTTGCCATACCCGACTGGCGATCTTTTTTGAAATGAAATTAAAACGATCTGGTAAAAGCGCGTCTTGACGAAATGGACTGCAGTTTCGTACAAAGCAAATGATTTCCTTTTCATCACTTCAGGAATAGCACAGTAGAAACTAGGTGATCATTGAATAGATAATTCAAGACTAATGACCAGGAGGTTTTATGGGACAACTTGAGTCAATCTGATTTACTTCAGCTACGCTGCGCAAAAAGTATGCCAAATTTATTTCGGTAAATTTCGCGATAGCTTTGAATGTCACATAAACGGGACTTTTTTCAGGTATCCTCGTCAATGCTTTGAATTCAGTATTCTAATCTACAGGTTACTATTTCCCGTTGGATATTTGCGCAGTGTTCTGTGGGGCAGCCTGAAGCTTCCTGTGCGATCACCAATACATGTTTTTTTTTGTGGTTAATGCAATGGTGGCTCACAAGGGGGGTGTTCCTCTGAAAGAGATTCTACATTCCCCCCATTTTGGAATACAAAAAACAGCAATCTTTATCAATCGAAGCTCAGAAGTCGCATCGAACAGCGTCATACGTCATATGCTTGCTAGTCGGTGTATTGTGGTCCAAAGTCACAGTGACTGGTCAAATTTAGTTTGGATTTTGTATCTTGTGTACACATCATTGTCCAGCAATACCGTCTGACCCAATGCTGTTTCATTTCTGAATCCGTCTCTTGTGGCCCGTTTATTCAATCACTGCTGTCGTCAAGATCCCAGCAAACTGCGAAGCATTTCACTTATATGCTATCCGATCGGCCAGTATTCTAATCGTCATTACCGGTTCTGGAAGATTCGAAGTTTTTCAGTTTCATCAGCCAGCAGATCCAGTGTCCGATCAGCAGACAAAGAAAATTTCATCATCTGATAGTAGCGAGCAATCCCATGTTGTCTACGCTGGCAGTGTGAATCAGCTGATGTGAGTGCTTTTATCAATGGGAAATGTTTTCATCATGAGACAATCAAAATGTTTGAATGATTGCACTTTTGAAATTGTGTCTCTTATTGGGGTCTCACCAACCGTATGGCATTTGTTTCTTATCTCCACGAATTTGTCAAACCACTTCACTGCACAACATACTCTGCGAGATTGGCCACTCTCTCTCTCTCTCTCGATTTTGATTTATCTCTGAAACTCTTCTCAAGAGCGGACCCCAACACAGAGGGGCAAGTTTAGTCAATCTCGTCAGTGTTCACTTCGGGAGAGAGCACCATGCTGCATCATCTACATCGAATTTGATAATCTGTACCTTCTCATGATTTCTCTCGATCTTTCATTGTCTCAGTTCAATCTCACACAAGTTAGTCTTACTCTTTAACAACGTTGCATATCTATAAGGGAGGGATTTTGTAATACTTTTAGTTGCATGCCATTTCGAATTTATGAAAAAATGCTATAAGGTGAGCACAAAACCAGGTTAGACACCGTTGCAAACTGATTAAAGCCTTACAAAGAGAAAGCTGTTTTTCCAATGTTGGTGTTAAATAATTTCTTCGTTTCTCATTTGTTAAGAACCGAGTCCGACAGGTTATACCAGAATATTTAATTCAGATTTATTTTCCTAAGGTAGATACCACGGTTCAAAATTGATAGCTAACTCTGCGGTCAATGGACGGACTGGGTCCTAGAATCACCACTATCTTCCTTATTCGTTGTCTTATCGATTACCGGCTGAGCTTTGATTAGTACGCACTAGCTCAACTGTTTTCCGTAACCCTGTCATTATGGCTCTTCTGCTCCGGAGTGCTGTTGTGATAACTGTGGGTTCCAAATGTCATGATGACCATCGGAAGCGAGTGTCTCATCTAATCTATGATGATAGAACGTGACTTTTAAATGGTCTTTCATTGCCTCAGACCGCAGATATACAAAGAAAAACTGCTTGGTGTAGAAAACTTATCTCGGTTCCTCGCGACCAAATCGGGGAACAGGCCGAGCTCCGTTCTCAGTATCGTTTTCCTAACGTTTCGGCTTCATAGGGCATCCAGTTCTCGTCTGCCAAATAGATGCCTTCTGATTCACTATGTATATGTATGGGGAGAAGGTGTGGATAAAATTTCTCATCGAGTGCCTACACCGCACACAGTTTTCGCTGTTCCTCATTTATTTCTTCAACATCTTTGACAGTTTACTATCGCTCGGCTCATTGTCTGTTTAATATTGTTAGATCCTTTGCTTTTACACTTCTCAAGGTTATGATTGCCCGCTCTTTCTTGCTATTTTTCGGACCCTTGATGTTTAGCGCTATGCCGCTTGCACAGTATTCGTGCTGCATGCATGCACTATATACATTATATATTTTCCATAAATCTGAATACAGATAATGTGTCATTCGAACCATTTCGAAAGATGAAAACAATGGGCGAAAAAGAAAAAAAAGAAACGATGTGTAGAGTTCACAACATATTCTAGTTCTTCTATTCCTCATCTTTACATCACCGACCACCCATCAGGATCCATGAGTCCTCTAAGGGCTCCATGTTGCCCGGTTGTCCAAACCGAGGTGGCGGGTTTACTCATGCGATCCTACTCGAGCCTTTGACCAAATGGTCTAACTCGAGAGAGCAGGACGATCCTAGAGTTAAGTGACCCACTGGGGGCCAATGACTGATTGTTCAGTACATGCACTCTTCGGATGGGGCTGGACGTCGTGGGTCCTCCATACACCCCTTCATCAAGGACGCCGATGAGCACACAGTCGTATGCTTCGTACGCCACTTGTAGTTGGTTTGGAATCAAGGTTTAATCAACTCCTGTAGACCGATTATCAATAATCAGTCAACCCGATGGATGGCGCCGGACGTTGGAATTCGTCCTAGCACTTTAGCAGGAACACCTCAGCCACGAGAAGGAAATGTGCAGAACTTCCTCAGAAAAGAATATTTAAGATGCCGGTCAAGTAGGATCATTTCAAGAGGGGTTCAGGGTGAACAGCCAACTCCAATGCTGAGATACCTACTCACTGCCATGCTGTGGTATTTGGAGGCCTACATGTATTGAAAAGTTCAATGACTGTTGATTCTATTTTGATAATGAACTAATAGAATGGTTATTAATTGGCTAGCGGTGGCCAACCGGATAAGGTCATTGCGTTTGAACGTGAAGTTCGCGGAATCGAATCCTCCAACTGCCGGTCAACTTCCTCACTTGGTAACCTTCTGTTGGCCGCTGCCGGCTTCTTGAAAAATGATGCACGTTGTTAATTGTAAATGATATAATTTCAATAACATAGCATTGTTGGTAGATGCAATGCTTGAACGTTTCGATGCACGTTGTTATTTCTTTAATGAAGGAAGTAAAAGATGAGAAAAATACATCGTTAGTTATTGGATCATGATGTCTCAATACGGCTAGTTTATTGTGCGAAAGTTTTTCTTTTCTCGAATCTATTGTTGCCAGCAAACTTCCAGTTTGCTTCCTTGTGCATAAAGCCTGTTGGAGGGAACAAGCCCTTCTCGATAAGTGTTGTAGTTCGAATACCTCTCAAATCACGACTACTCAAGGAAGCCGGGACGCCAATTTCTAAAACCGTTTAAAAGGCCCTGTTTTCTCGGTTTCCCAACATTCACACACGACGAGTTATACTATTGGCCTAAGACAGTTGTACTGTGTGTTCAGCCGCCACGACCGAGACTGCAGCTTGACGTGGTGTGACGGATTGCGTGCCTCCATGACCTAGCGAACTATACAGGATAGCTTATCTCAAGCCGAATATCCAATCATGCCTGGAAGGTCAATGGGTAGAGGCTTGACAAAGTAGTATCCTGGTCCTCCAAGTCGGGAGTTCATTTGAGTTCGCAGCTCAGTCGGAGAAACTAGTGGAATACCAATTGATCCAAGTAGATGGACTTCCACTCGGCCATGCCCCGCTGCCCTGCGGTCATTTTCTTGTCAGAACCAAAGGCTTTGGTTGAGAACCCTGATCGTTCTTCTGCTTATCGACTGGACTCCATAGCATACCCGTCCATTATTCCCCTACGAGTTACACGCCTACAAATAATTTCATACGCATCGGTCGTCGTTCAGGCTAATCAGGACCGCACTGCCCATTGCATCAAGCGCAAGAAGGGTGGGTAGTGGTAAGTATGCTACTGCTCAGAGTTCCTTCTCTTCTATTCAACCTGTCTCTTCTGTCTCCAATCCAATCTCTGCCCGCTCTGCCTACCCATAATGCCTCCACTGAGAACATGCTCGATACTTGCAACAGTTCATTGTCACACAGTGTAGCAAGTGGTTTTTAGTCTGTTAGCTCACATTTTCTCAAGCCTCGTCAGCCTCTGCATCTGGGTTCCTTCAATGTGCGTACTTTAATGCAGGCTGGCCAACAGACGTGTTTAGTTTTGACAGTGGACTCACTTTCGATTGATGTCTGCTGCGTGAGTGAAACACGAATTCAAGATTCGAGTAGAGTAATTCGAGTGACTGCGCAAACGTCTCGTCAAGATATTTTCTTTGCACTTCAGGAGACGAAGCAGCTCAAGCTGTGGGTCAACGTGGTGTAGAAACAGTGCTAAGTGAGAAGGCTGAAGCAGCCCTTTTAGACGGGATCCCGATTAACAGTCGCTTGTGTGCCATGAGACTGCAGGGATCAGTCGGCGTCCGGAAGGATAGTGGTGTTAATCGCAGTTTATTTGTCATCTCAGCATATGCCCCAACAGACTGCAGGACTGACATGCAAATGGATGAGTTTTATGATGATCTCGTCACTCTTGTTCGGAAGAGCAAACGCTCTGACGTTGTAGTGGTAGCAGGTGATTTTCATGTACAAGTTGGAAAACTGAGTGCATCGGAAGCCTGTTTAGGTGGGCGCTGCGCCTTGCCTGCTCAGCGAACAGATAATGAGGAAAGACTTCTTCAGTTTTGTGCGAGCAATAACGTATTTCTGTCTGGTACGAATTTCCGACACAGTTCGCGTCGCACTGCAAAGTGACACTCTAACTGGACGGGTAGTCTGAGTTAGATTGACCACATTGCAGTAAGCTACCGCTGACACGGTTCTGTCCAGAACTGT
>LUCM01005581.1:71421-157409 GCA_008360955.1 Fasciolopsis buskii | reverse complement strand
GCCACTTCTGAGAATAGCTTGTTTCAGCGAATGAAACTTAGTAGACTACGCTGGTTGTGGTTGGGTCACGTGTTGCGTATGACGAACACTGGTGTACCATATGGTGCCCTATTTTGTGTTCCTCCCACGGAATGGAAGAAGTCATGTGGAGGCCAACAGATGACGTGGCAACGTGGGATGAGAAAATGTGCATCAAAGTTAGGTAAAGTGAGTGTCTCACGTCTTCTTTGTGGTTGGGGTCTGAATGACTCGTCGACTTTCTGGCTGGAGACACTGAAGGATATGGCAGTGTACCGTGAACAGTGGCGATCGTGTTGTCATTTTCCATCGAATCAGAATGGTTGGTAACACGTGCGTTTGTACAGTTAGACTGTGTTCCGTGTGTTGGCTGCAGCAGTATCTTATCTTTTCCCGCCTGTGTAGGTCCACTCCCTGTTCCCGTTGGATATTCACTCTTTTTATATAAACATGTAACTCTGGGGAACGGCAGCGGTCAGTGAGGCTTGCCTTGCTGTTTAACGCTGAACGACGATGATGATGACGATGAGTGTAATAAGTAGCTAAGATCCATGTTGAACCAATCTGATGTTATGTTATGGCTGAGATCAGCTACTTGTTGAACTAGCGAAAGATTGGTGCTTCTGAAATATCCTCACCAATTTCTGGCAGCTGATATGTTCACAATGTCACGGAGATGAGGTGTCTTGTTATGTTGCTTTGGATATAAGAACTTCCATCACTGATCGTCTGAACACACTAAATGATACACAAACGAACCATAAGCGGTGATGAATTTGGTTACCTTGTGGTCGGCTGAAAGCTTTTAAGGTTAGTGAGTGTGTGTGGTCAGGTTTTGTTGTTAGTCTGACGAGTAGAGTTTCACCTACTGCTTGTCGTTTCTCCACCCTTAAGTTCCCTTTTTCGCATTCGGATATTTTTCATTTCTGTAAATGACGAGCCGCTTTCAGAGTAATAAGTCCAATCGTCTCCATATGGATTACACTGTTACTAAGGCTGTTCGATTCCTGATATTCTTAGTGAGAATCCTAAAAACAAGCTGTTTTTTAAAATTTTATTTCATTCAATTTTCATCTAGCGACTTTCATCGGGGCACGGTCTTCTTCGTTCATGAGAACGTTTCATTCTCGATACTTCCGGACGCCGCGAGTGACGAAGGAATTTTGGCCTTCCGTGCCTACGCTAACGTGGACATGGCGCAGTCAGAGAGTACAGCGTAGATCTTTTGGAATTACAACGAAACATGATTTCCCGCTTTTATCTGAATCCTCTTTATTATTTATTCAATCACCTGACTAGTGAACCCCTCTACCCAACCCATGATTTTATTTTCGTGATTCACTTAGTTTCACTAAATTAAATCAGTGCTATTTTTCCCGACGTTTCGGTTTTTTCGATTAAATTAGTCGCATCCCCGCATCGTCTTCCAAAAAATCCGATGGAGATATCACTGCAAAGTTACACCTTTTAGACAAAAATGTGAATTAAAAAACCCGGTTATCGATGAAAAATCAAATAAAATACGCTCCAGAATTGTTTATCGCGGTGAATGAATGACCCAACGAGGTATCCAATTTATGCATTGGTTCACCATGCATAACATCCATTCTCCATTCCAAACTATATGGCCATATTTTGACCAGCGTATTTCTTCCTCGTTAAAAATTCTTAGATAGTACAGTGTATAAAGTCTGTGGTTTTACCCGCCGTCTGTCTATTTAAGTTGCTTGCCTGCGGTAATCGTTTGACTAAATTGTTCGGTTCTCTTACTCGTCATTGTAAAATAACACTACAAAACCCAGAACATTCATCCGATATGACGAAAAGACGACGGGAAGTAGAACTAAGTTGAGTACAGCTGACCAGATCATGTGCAAACAAAGGATAGAAGGACAACATGCAAGTGTGAACCGCGCTAGGTGGTCAGCATTCGGCTAAACGAGCGGTCCGGAGCAGCGACACAAAATACTGTTGCAAAGTAATCGTTCTATTTGGAGCTACAGATATCATTCGGCCAATTTGGTCCAGGCAGAAGATACCGTCAACGAAAGAAATGATCACAGGTTGACTTCATGATCACCGCTTGTTATCGCAAATTTCAAGGTGAGTGGGAATAAACCAACCAGTTTAGACTTCAGAAGAATCATTTTACAACCGTTTACCGCTGCAGACCGCAGCAAGTTATCCTTAGACAAAGACAACAGTCGCGCTATCTCTTGAATTAGTATGAGAAGCAAAATAAGATTATCGAAGCAGGTTTTTCGGTCGTGTAAATGAAGACACCTAACCGGTCACATCATGCAGAAATTTACCCAACCTTTTGAGCAGTTGAGTGCGGCAATTCCTCATTTGCCACAAGACATGTATCTGAAGATTCCATACTGTATTACGAGTGATTTTTCCTAATTTATGTACTTATTTGGAGAAACATTTTAGCTCGGTTTACTTGTACTAAGTGGAAATCATCTTGATCTCGGGGGCTGTTTTACTACCGGGTGACCTATCCAAAATGGGCAAGAAAAGCCAAACGTCAATTTTTACTGCTGACTGTGGTCAGTAGTAAAATTTTAGTAGAATTAATCGTAGGTTAGAGTTTGAGTGGTCTCAGCGTAACTCATCTCTTTTGAACAGGCACGCATACAGTCCCAGTGCGACATTCCAGTGGAACTAGTCCTTATGGCAGGGATATCACAAGAGAAACTGAAGGATGCAGAACACGTACGCACACAAGCGTGCGGTTTCGCTGAAGATAGTATGCTACTGCTTGAATATAGCTCTAATGCAGTCACATCACGACGCTAACCCATTCAGCTTATTTTGGGATGTATGCGCGGCGACTAGAGCGTGGACGAAGGATAGTGGATTCGGGTCAACAGTCTAATCACATCATCGTAGTCCGTTTTGTTTCCGAGAGTCATAGTCATTCTCGGGTCATGAATGTACCTAAGAGCTAATGGACAAGACAAGAGGGATGATCAAATAAACTAAGGTTTCAATTGACGCGCCAAATGACCACGAGGATGTGACACTAATAAGGGTTTTTGATGCAGTTGGTTGAACAGTTAAACGAACCTTTACTCTAAGCCCAACAAATGAGTTTCGGTGGACTAAACAAAATCAATTGGAGTTAAGGATGGACAGCTGGTATGCGCATGGAAGGTGTTGAAGCTGGTTTAAAATAAGAGCGTTTCCTGTGGATGTTCATCTTATTGTCACAATGGTCCGGCCGGGTTCGGAACCACATTGGCTTGTGATTCTGAGGCCTGGAGACTTGCGAAGAGTTTGTGAAGTATTTAGCGCGCCTCACCGGGGTCGTTTGCATACTCGAACGAAGGCTTGGAAAAAGTAAATGTCACTCAGAAATACCGCCTCAACAACTGAATAGCTTGTCATCAAATGGGTCAGTTGCTTACTAACCGGAGCTTAGACCTTAGATTTTTGTTCATCGAGCTTGTTATTAGTCGGTTTTTAGCCTTATTCATGATCCAAGAATAACTATGACTCTCGGAAACAAAACGGACTACGATGGCGTATGGTTGAACTGTCGATCTGACTCTACCATCCGCTAACGTTTTAGCCCTCGCGCTGGAATCTCGATGTGGCGGGTCTCTTCCCATTGCGTTCTGTCGCACGATTCCTGTTCTGTGACAAGTTTGTCTGGGAACTCCTCTACCTACAAACGGATTTAAAGGTTTTATAATTTACCGTAATCTTAATTTGATATGGCTTGCTTTCGAAGATTGTATTGTGTGATCTTTTGCTTACAAAAATGATGACGCATTTCAGACAAAAAACGTGAGGGTAAAAAATAAAAAAGGAGAATTTGCGCTTATCACCTTGTAAAAAAACTCATCGAGTAATAATCATAGCACATTATGATAGATTGCTCAGGAATTCGGCTGAAACCCTGTCACGTTTTGTCAAAATTCGTGCTAAATGTGGCACAGTGGAGTTCCTATAGATATTGATTCTGGAGGGTATAGAACAAAAAGCGGATCTTGTTGAAATATGAAAGCGGCATTTTGAAGGATCGTTTTGCAGAGGATGAGTGGGATCAGAAGGAATTTTTTGAACAAATTTCTCACATGCTGATAAGTGCTAATCACACAGATTGAAGGACAATTCATTTAGGGGTATGAAAGACACCAGGCTAATAAATGATAACCCCCGGAGAACCATTTTAACGTATTTCCTAAGTAAACCTGGAAAAGTAACAACAGCAAAGAAGGGTCGGAAAAACACTGGTATACAAGTCGGGAGATGGTGCTTTGTTTCACCTTGTAGTGTCGAAGCTTCCTGCATTGAAATGATAACCGTCGGAGATTCTTTACACAGGTAGAAATGGGAGAAGTCCACTTCATACTTTTGTCAATAGTAAATTCTGGATATTTCGCAGAATCAACCCTGATAAGTGTTTTTGAGTTGAAGATGTTTCGGATGGGTCGACCGATTGAGAGAGAGAAAGAACAGAAATTTGAGGCATTTAGATTTGTTGAGATTTAAATCAGCTCGTACAGAGAAATCGTAAACGGAAGATAGGTTGTTTAAAAATATGAAAATCATCGTTGTTCGAAACGGCTTGAGAGAGAGCAGCATCATCAGCATACTTGAACAGATGATAGGGGGAGCTAGAAGATAAGTCGCTAATGTAAATTGCGAAGAGATGTGTTGAAAGACCTGGGTTGTACTACTCTGTAACGTTTATTAGGGTCTCAGCTGAGTGCCGTTTTTCTGTGTAGCCCATATGCTTACATGTTTATACAAACGGACACTAGTATTGTTGAATTTGGCTACCCAGAGCGACACGACAACTGAGGTTCTTGCCATCATTTTCTACATATGCTAACGAGTCGCTGTTCAACACATATATACCAGGACAACAATTTCAGAATTAAACTGCTCATCACGTGGTTACTTAAAAACCTGACCAATTTCATGCCTCAGTCATGCTGGGTTGAGCGTTTGCTTAAAAAAATCAAGATTTCAGTTTTCACTACTGCAGTAAATGACAGTAACTAAAAGTTGGATGTCATTACTCCCAAATTAATGAATCCGGCAACGTGAACTTATCCCCGGCAGAAATCTGGTGCACACACGGTGGACCGCGTGAGCCTAGTTTTCACGTCACAAAGACAGAAACACCTACTCTAGAAGCCTGTGAGCTCAACAGTTCGGTCAGAGTTCGCAAGCTGTTTTTCTCCAAAATGTACTGGATTGTCACCAGCACTGCGGGAAAGTACGCATTTGGACTGAGTTGTGAACACTGGTGGAAGGAAGGGGGAAAGTTGACAGTCCACTCGTTATTTTTCCTAAACCCACTATTGTCATGTTTTTTTCTTCATAAAGATATCTCAGGAGCACCAGTGGATTTGGCAACTATATTTTCGCACGCGGTTTTTCCAATATACTCTGCAGATTTCCATTACATCTTGCTATGATTTTGTCCGCCAAATTACAGTCTGGGATTTTCGTTTGACACATTCACTTTATTCCCACAGGAATTCAACTGGAAATTCGGCGCAAAATAGTTAGAATGTTGAAATATTATGATGCTTGTGATGATCTTTATTGTGACAGTCTGGTCTGGATTCCACTTGTTATTCCCCGGGACATGTGTCGAATGATCTGGTTCTTCAGGTTTCTACATGAAATCGTCGTTTAGCAGCATATAATTACCCCTTCACTTCTAGCGCCTTCATCTAAGCGACTGTAAATTACGAAGCCGAAGTTCTTTTGAACAATTTTTCAAAGATAACGGAAAGAAGTGCACTGTTGTTGATGCTTGTTGATAAGCATTTGGATCCTCACTGAGACGTTAGTTTCCTAGCGGGAATCCCGTCAGGACTCCCGGAAGTTTGTAGTGAATGCTGTTTATGAACAGTGATTCGATGTTTTGAATGAGTCGCTTACGGCCAAGTGCGGAATTTCAGAGGCTTTCTTCGATCATGCGACTATTCGTGGCTTTTTATGAATCGATAAACGGGAGGACCCCAAACCTGCACAACTCTTCGTGCTACGCAATGCAGTCGCCTCACGCGGTTGGGGTTAATATGGTTATTAAAAACGAAGGAATTATGTTAACTTGATCCCAAATGTCGTTTGGCCACAAATAGGTTTAATATGGTTACGAAACTGGAAGAACGTTGTGTTATTTCTCCCCTGAACCCTTTCGTCACACTTGAGTTTGATTTGAGATAGCGGAAAGAGTTATTCTAAGAAGAGTAAAATTCGTCGCATGGGCTCACCCTTATTTGTGCCAGATCAGGTTGTTCATTAGGTTCCAAAGTCGTTCAGTCAAGTGTCTCTGTTTTTAAGATAGTGATTTGCTTGCCAGTGTGCCACGTAAGATTTCATATTTTCTGCACGTCACCAGAGAGGCCGGTGATTCATTTCAGAAGGGTACAAATGTTAAAAAATGTATGTAAGCAGAATGACAAACCCAAAGTAAACAGAAGCTATATCGCGAATTCAATGAATACAATTTCATAATTTGAAGGTTTTCATTGGGTTTTAGCTTAAGACATCAGGCCCGGTCACGGGGTTATGGTGTAAGATATTCTTTTCATTCAGGCCCTTGCAAAAGCGAGTCTCCCGAGGGATCCCATTTTGCTGCGAAGTTGAAAATACGTGGTCACCCGAAGAAAGGTGCAAAACCTGGCTTGGCATAGGTTTAAGTGACATTCATGCAACCATATTAGGTGGATTTATTGGCATCCTTTACTCGCCCTTTAGCCGACCTAAGTTACAGCTAGTGGGTAGTTTGACTAGGGTCAGGAAAGTCTAGTAAGGAAAACTCTGTGAAGCTGGACGAGAAACAGAGGGGAGAAGGAAGTTCTCTAAGGGGGCAAAAGCACTGTAATCATGGGATGGTATTGTTAATAAGGAAGCAGTAATTACCGGAAAAAAACAATAACAGCAGGATGGTTAGCAAGGAGTTAGTATCATTCTGCAACCTAAGTTAGAAATCGGAATGAAGAACGGAAGTTCAATCACCGCCGCTCTTCTCTGGAAAAGCCGAATTTCTCTACTCATTGTGATGTCTTCTCCTAGGTTTTGAACAACCATACTGATGTCCATACCTTGGTCCTGGAATTTGCCTGATAATAATTCTGTTCTCTCCCATGGTATTGTGAAGCGGGTTACCTCCCATCGCACGAGATGCATTTATCAACGCCAAGTGGTCAATTTTACTTTATATCATCTTGCTTTTTTTGCGACTCCCGATCCAATTATGGTCTAATTGAAGATTCTGCTTTGATGCAGATTAAGCGCCCTTTTGCTTTCGGATTTTCTGGTTTGAAAATGTATAGAAAAGTCTGAAATTAAAGCAACAGGATAAAGCCCCCAGGGATGTGGGGCTGAGAGTTCTCAGTTGGCTTAATTGTAAGATCAAAATGTCTTGAGGAGGGTGGAAGTAAATTCAATGGAAGATGCAAGAACACAATTGTTCACTGAGCCAAGAGAGGCAAGAATGGAAACGTCTGATTGGTGAGATAGGGCGGGAATAAACACGACTGTCAGATCGATTGGGTATAAGTGTGGAGGTATCAATTAACCGAGATGAATTGTTGATCCGAGGAAGGTATTTGGCTTCTTCCCCCTCCTGATGGAGATGGCATAAGAATTTACTAGTTGCTAAGAGTTCGAAGCATTGAAGTCAAAACGGCAACATGACTGCTGGGGCTGCCAATGAACAATGCTTTAACATAATGGGGAAAAATGACATAAATAAAACAGAATTCTGACCACATGAGTTGGGTTTGGCGATTGAAGACGTTAGGATTTGGTACCCGGCAGGTAGCAGCTGAATGCCCTACAAAATCGCAGACACAGAGGAGTAAGAATTGCAATTGGGAAACTGAAGGTGTTTAGTATTTTATCAGTTTCGATGAAAAGTAGAGCATGAAAAGATTGGAGGATATAGTGAACATGATCAATATTTCAGTTCAGTCCGAGAATGGTAGGTTGACTTTTGAGTTCCTGATGACATTTATGGTGCTTAGGTAGAGCTTGAGAACGAGAGCGCAAGTGACGATGTTGTCAGGCTTAAATTTGGAGAAAAGTGGAAACTATGCAGGTGAGCGTTGCAGTGGCGAACCACATAAGACCAAAAGTGATCAGGCACAGTACTGAGTCGGGCGATAGCAGAACCGTCTAGCGCCCTTGAGACAATGCGGTGCAAGGAGTCGATAGAGCTCCTGAACGTAGCTACATTCATTATTTCCTTATTTCTGTGGATAACGCCTTGAATCTACGTTGTTTAACTTCCATTTTGCATTTTCCTATAGATTTCTGTTTTTTCGGAACCATTGGAAGTTTGCAGATTGCGGATTAACAAAGATTTCGTAGGATGATATGGAGCTGCTTTTCCATGCTATTTATAAATTATTGCGAAGGTCGTTCAACAGAGGCCGTGAGATCGATGTTTCCGGCAGGTAGAAAACTTAATAGACTCCCACCAAGAAGTTCTGACTTATTTGTGCGTTACTAACAGCATGTGCTACACTGGAGATGCAAATAAGCCGCACTACATCAAGTTCACACCTTTATAGAACATGAGTGATAAGTAAAATTCACGCCTGTCAGTTGGCCTAATTCCATAAACTTTAGGTACTATACCATATCGGATGGTTTTTACATTGTATTGTATCGCACGGTAGTTTTCTTCTAGTTCAAAAACTTACAAATTCTGCAGGAAGAAAAATGAATTAATGTAAATAACGGGAAAACTAACAGCTTCAACCTGCAAGCAGATAAACAGTAAACGTTGAGATTACTATTTCAGTTAATTAATTTTGAACGGTGCTGTCTCATAATTCCTTCTTTCTTAGCCAGAATCCATGCTAAATATGGAACAGTGGAATTGCCATAACCATTAGAACTAGAAGGAATTAGTTTGTACATTGAGCGGCTGAGTGAATGTGAATGCTAGAAGGCAGATCGTTATGTGGTAGATGGTTAGATCCGCAAGGATTTTCGAAGAAAACGTTTTTCACAGGCCTTAACGTGCAAGTCACATTTTATCAATAAGAGAGTAAACAGGACTGGAAGAAGCACTACTAATGACCGGCTGACCTCGGTGAAGCACATGAAAGTCTTTTCTGAGAAGGACCCGGAGCATAAAGTAAAATTGGGTAAACACATTGCACCGAACCCAATCAGTCTACGGATTCGAAATGACAGGCAACATGTACGCTTCGCACAGTCAAAGATATGGGACGACCACTGTAATTTGCTGGAAACTGTAACAGCTAGCTATTTGACTGATTCTGTGCGGGGAACGGGAACAGCATCAATTACCGAATGTTCATTCGGGAAGGGTTGGCCGGAAAAGGCAAAACGACATCCAAAAGACTTGGATGTATTAAGGACAAACTGAGGGGAAATTTTTGGGTGTTAGGCAAACTTAGTGAAAAGGATGCAGATTCCGAATGATTGGGGACTGAAGACATAATCGGCTTATTTATAAAGTTGGACAGTTCGATCAATAAACATATGAATGGACAAGTAGTGGAAAAATAAAGCGAAAGTGCAGCTCCCTGAAGAATGAGTGGAATTATCAGATAAGTTAAAATCATGTTTAGTTTACTGAGTTCTGCTAGAAAAGTAGTCTTTCAAACAACGATATATAAGTGAGACATCTGAAGGCGAGGAAGAACAAACGGAGAAATGAGTCAAAAGCAGATAAATAATCTAAGAAGTTACAGCATACTGATTGGACGATGCTCTTTAAACTCTTGAAAATAAAGTGCCAGAGAAGGACTATTGTATCCAGAGTACACCAGTTTGGCTGCAAAGCATACTTCAGAGAGTCATTACAGATAACAAAAGGGGAATTTAGACGACTGAGGTCAGCACGTTTAGTCAATTTTAGCACAGAACAGGTAACGACAATGGGACGAAACTGCTTCGCTAAAGTGTTCGAGGTTATGTTTGGGAATATGAATAGCTGTTGCAGATTCCCCCGGAGCTGGAGCAGAACCGGTGACAATGGATTTGTTGACGAGCACTGTCGTCAGTTCCAGGAGAGAAATTGCTCCCAAATGGAGTAGGGTTGAGGACAGACCGTTTGGAGCAACCACAGATGTGGTCGTGGAGGGTCGAAGGAGCTCAAAAATTTCTTTGAAGGAAAAAGTTTAACTTCCGTGGAAACAGGCTTTGCATAAAATGGCAGAGTATTGGAGGACGGGTGAATGAATGTTGCATTCAGAATCTGCATCTGCACTCTAACCCGGCGACCAAACACGTCTTTGACACAGGAGCCTGACACCACACTAATTAGGTGAACTGACGGTAGCGCACAGAAGCTGACTGGCGGAGGACAAGTTCCATCGCTTTACCATTTGTTTGAACTAGATACAGAAGCATCTCATGACAACAAGGTAATGAAGTCCATAGGTCGTTTCTTTCACAAGTCTAAGGGCTTTACTCAGGGAAGTAGCTGCTGTGGCTTTGTTGCAGAATACAGTTTTGATTAAACGACATAAGCCGAGAATTGCATTGACTCTGTTCGTGGGTGGGTTTAGCACAGAGGGAGGGTATTCAAAGAAAACGTAATAAATCGAGGACAGAGATCTTTAAATCAGGGGAATATTTTCCTGTCTTAGCCTTGATCTGCCTTGTTCTGACAAACGAGTGGTACCCACGGTGACAATAAATGGTAGATCAAACTGAACTGCAAGAGTGACCAGTGGACGAAACAGGGGCTTGCAGTCGTATATGAAAAAGATTGGGATGATTGGTGATTAACCTGTGTAAAACTGCTTTGCCTCTTGCAGGGATAAAATATAGGCCATGCAAGCCAAAAAATATTAAGGGATAAACGGGGTTGCGGTTGAGATCATTGGCAACGAAGATTAAGCAGTCACACAATACGAGTGAAAGACGAGCTACGAAAGCAATACGCAACACAGTGATATTATGCATAGAGCCAAAAAAGCGGCAGAACAACACTGTTTATTGTGCTACGATATGAATGAAATTTGGGATTGCATTTAACTATCACACAGTCAGAATCACAACAGTAGGAAGTGAAGACAATTCTGGACTTGCTGGGTTTTAGGTTGAATCACTGCTCCCCGTCTTCTTCTTGCATCGAACTTTATCCTGCCGAAAGTTTTCATCCTCAATATTATCTTCGAACCAGGATGCTTGAATGCAAACTAGGCATGTTTCAAAATAACTGTGATGGTTCGAATCAGCGGTTAATCGCGGCATTTCTTCAAAATAGAGATTCGATTTCAGTGCTGACCTAGGCCGTAATGGTGATCGTGCTTGGAGTTGGGCAGCCAGGGAGCGCCTGCCAGTAGAGGGGCGGGCTACGCATAATGGAGGAAGGGTTTCGCTGGACCACTATGAGATTTTGTTACTTTGACTGGAACGTCGGGATTCAGTCAGCTAGCTGCAAGTGTTCAGATTTGTGGGTGGCTTCAATTTCGTTACATTGCCCAATTAGGTCCTTCCAAATCTTTCATTAAGTCTGTGGCGGCTATGATCCACTAAGAAGCTTTCAAGGCCCGAGAGTTCAAGTAGACCTTTAGTGCTGTTGCAATCAAAAAACAGAAAATGAACACGGCTAATTTCGGTGTATTTTGAAACATCTTTGTCAAGCAGATGTTCCAAAAACGGTTCAGTAGCTCAACAAGCGTTTTAAGGCATATTCAGCGGAAAAGTAAAGCTCTATTTCGATTTCACTGGTAGACTGTTTCCTCTAAATGGAGTGATGCCACACCTTATACACCATCAGGCAGTAGGAAGGCATTTCACATTTGCCCCTCACACGTTGCACATTTCAAGGTGGACGATTATAATCGATGAAAAGAAAACCGTTGGAGAGTTGAAACCGTCTTGACAAAATGCCAGTTACGTTACTGATACCATCCGCTATTTCCTAAAGAGGGAAGGCAATTATCTCATGTGAAATCAGCCGTAAAGCCTCCTCGGCCCAGTTATTAACGTAGAAGTGTGAGTCACGTTCTGGATACAATGACATGTAACCTAAGAAGGAAGTTAATTACCTGACTCACGGAAAAGATTGCCAAATTAATTTATGAACTCAATATTCGGAAGTAGTCTTCAGCCTATGGCCTAAATTCTTTCAATGGATCAGTTACGTACTTCGGAATTTTCCATGTATCATGTCATCATACAGCTTCGAAAACGATCGCTGAACTGTCCATCGGGTGCCTTGCGCAAACCGCTAAAAGCTGGTTTGACCTCGAATCAGTCGATGAAATTCGTTGATCTAACAAAAGTCCGAGGGAAGTGACACGATCGCAGGACAAAACAAACTAGTCTGAGTATATTTGCTGGTAGAAAATGGACAAATAACTTGACTTCTAGAAGATGTATCCGAATCGGAGGATTAACAGAGCAAATAAAAGCAGCAGATGGACATGTACAGCCAAGCATCCAGTGTTTTTTAACAGAGGACTGTACAGTTTCCCCCAATTTTGCAGTCAGAGGTCAGTATTTAACAACTAGATTTCACCCACTTTAACTGAGGCGCTAGATCTTAAAATGTGTAATATACAGCGAAAATGCTTTGAAGGACATATGGCGCCTAACTGCGGTGAATAGGGCAGAAAGCGGCAGAACATTGCTTGTTTGCATCGTTCACGACAGCGTTATGGTCACACCTGGCAAATCAGTGGGAAGTCCCGCTGGGTTTTTATCTCCTAGAACCCAAATTCGAGCTAACTCCCCGACTGGTACTGTCAAACTGATAAAGTTATTCATCTCACCATTTTTGTTTTCACTCAACCCGGAGAGGTCAGTCAATTAAACTAGTTGCTTTGTTTTCTGTTTGTCTTGTGCCGCCGATGACGACCGATTGATCTGACAGGTTTAGTATTTATCAACTGCCAAAATGAACGAATTAGAGCAGATCGATGGCGATAGGACCTCAGATTTATGGCAACAGGTTTCCAGTTTTTAGGTTTATCCAGGACAGAAACTGTTCCCAGTCTGCGTTGTCCAATCACTTTGTTTAGTTTCTATGATGAACAAATCAGACAAGGGTGGAATGGTCATCACACACGAGAGAAGTTATTGATCGATTCAGTTAGACCACGATTGGATTTAAAGGTCTGCACTAGTAATTTCACGTTAGTACTGCGTGAATGCAACAAACAATGATCGTTATATTCTACTTCTGTACGATCGTTACCTTCGTCGCGATCATCGAAGCCGGTAAGTGGTTCAGTCCCATTAGTCGCTCTAACGTACTGCCTCGTATTCTCTGTAAATCAGGCGACTCGCGTTGCAAACATGGTTCGCCGGGAACGGTTTTATCACATGGGGATCAAGGCCAGAATAATTAGGACACTTTGCACTGATAGTTAGGCAGCGTGGGCTTATTCAAGGCAATCAGGAGAATGACGTGTTCGACAAAAAAGCTCAACTAGATTAAGTGAATTGCAAGTGACCGCATTCTCAGTGATTTCTTTCTCAAGCGAAAATAGTCAAATCTATGCAAAATGCAATAAAACGAATACTTGAAAAAATGTTTCGATTCAGAGTGATGATTTAACCTGGTCACTACCATTACTTATCTCAGCTCTCCGGTAGTCCATTTTCCGACTCACGACCATGGTAAACACTAAAATCCATTGAAATAATCGGTCTTCTCGCATCCCCAACTTTACCTTCGAAAGAAGTAGACATTCCTCTGTTCTCTCTATTCCATCTTCTCCCCAGGAATGCTATTGTATTGACTTCAACATGCATGAATATATGATCCCTAAGGCTACAGCTAGTGTTTTGTAATCGTAATGGGCATTTTTCGCAGCCGGCACTGAAGACATTTCTTAGCACCAACCACATTTTGGTGGTTTCTTATCTTCCATGGTATTTTCTTCGAATATAGGAAGTTTATTGTTTGAAGGACGCTTGATAAATGCCTGTTTTGAGAACATTCTAACTATGAAGCACCCCTCTTGGAAAATTATTTCTACCGAATTCTGGATTCCCCAATGGCGTTGGCGGTATTTGAATTACGATATTTTAGATTAAAAACAAGGATAATTGTAAGCTATTACTATCGATCGGCAAAGCATAATCGGAATTTGCACCCGGTTCTGCCTGCGTGAAACAGAACTTTTATTTACAGATTAATCAGTTCTGGATGTACTGAAGTGAACAAGAATTGAACCCGGGTACATTTATGCACGTATTTCCATAGCGAGACGAAATATTCAACGTCACTAGTAACGACATTCTACCGACAAACAGGCAACACAAGCTCTCCAATTTTTGCATTTTCGTAATTCAGCCATTTTTAATCTTCCCTCGGATCCCCCTGCCAATCAGTGATAGAGAACCTAAGGGTCCCGTCACAACTCCTACCTCAGCGAGAAATGTGAAATCGAAGGGCAGCCAAATTTTCGGATACTCTAATTTGTGAACTTATTAGTTGATCATGAGATCCCGTGGCACAAGCATTGTGCTATTACATCCCTATTCATTTGAGTGCAAAATCTCAATTATCAATACATAATATGCAATTTCGTTCGTTCATTTCATACAGGTTCTCAGCTGACTTCATATCAAAGCATTACTTTGGAAGTGTTAGGGTCTTATCTCAGGATATATTACCTAACATTTCTGTTACACGGAATTTGGGAATGGGTGCATCGTCTTGTTAGTATTTTGCAGTCTACCGAGGGTTTGAACAAATAGTTTCAGGTGGTAATACTTCAGTCTGCAAATGCGGGGAAGGAAATTTGGGTTGATATTATTATTACGAGATCACTGAGTCCATGGACAATGAAGGTTTCAACAACGTATACCAAGTTCGTGTTGATTCGGTGGTAATGTGCAATACTTATGCTACTTAAGCGGTGTAGTGTCCTCGTCACTAAAGTGGAAAGCAGTTCTACCGTCAAAATTTTCACATGCCGGCTTAAAATAAGAAGCCGCTTTTGGACCTGAATAAGAGTTATCAGTTTTGCCTCTTTTATCCGATCCACGGTGAAATATGCTGATACTTTTCATGGTCTCATCTAAAACATTTATCCTGAGAACAGCCTTCAATTTTAGTGCGAAGCAGAGAGCCGAATTTCTTTAGTTGGGTTTTCATCTTCATTTGAGACAAGTTATTCGAGATTGCTGGAAAACTGGTAGAGGTCAGGTGAGGTCTCATAGTTTGTCTGAGCTATCGTCTTGAAGGGTTTATGAGCAGCAAGGCCTGCAAGCGTAATAAGAGCGATCTCATTTTGTTTTGTTTATCCCGGTTGCGAAAACGTCAGATCGATGCACTGTGATTGGAGGGGAAGCCTGTCTATGATGTAAAAGTGCTTCAGGGTCTTAAAGTACAACCGCCGTGACACGTGATTTCATGCCTAGTTGAACGAGCGATACATAATGGCTGGCCGAATTTAATTTGTCTTTAATTTCTCACTTTACCTTACGTTTTGGCTTAAATATATGATTTTGGAATGGAATTTTTGGATTTTAGTCAGATTGGTGCTCTGCCACTATTTGGTAAAAGGTGGACCTCTGGATCAAGTAAATACGCATGAGTCCTGAAAATGAATGAGTCCGTAACGTTTGCAATAAGATCTATTTAGACGCACGGGAAATGAGAGTTAGATCAGAATTTGTGAACCGCCGTTCAGACTAATGTTTATGAATTCAACTGGATATAACAGAAACTAACCGCACTAAAGGGACATACATGGAGGCGAATTCGTTGGGGACGTTCCACCTGCTTGAAGATTTTTGGAAGTGTGGCTTGGGGCAATTGAGGATGTTCGCTTCGACATGCAGTGAGAAATATGAAAAATACTGAGTTGTGCTGAGACTATCCACTAGCTAAGTTTAATTTGTAGTCAATGCACGGTGGAAGAGTGGGAATGAAGTTGAGACGCATACATTCATTCAGGTGGTCTTAATCCACTCAATATATTACACATTCAAAACAGTTTTTCAGATAAGCCGGTTTCACAGTATGTGCACGTCCCCTGTTCTAGCTTCTGTTTATTACCATAAACAGTAGTGTTCTGACATGAATATAGATCCTTGAAAATGAGCTTCGTCGCCAATTTGTTCTTCGGGGATTCAGAACTAAATGTTAGCATTGTGCTACACTAATTGTGATTCTGTTTTCCTCATTGTATCCAGGTATTGGGTCTTCCAAACTCCGTAAGCGCAAAAATTAACTTATCATTTTGCCCCATATTTAAAGCCTTCTGTCTGGTAATTCGAAATCCTTGTTCTCCATCTTAATAGGGGAAAAAACACTCGTTTGTTTACAATCACATATAATGACTTTTGTTTTGGAAGCATTTTACAATCTAAATAAATCACGAGTAGCCGCGTATATTTTGAAAGCAGACGATAAGCAGGCCTACCGTAGGCAAACCACATGATCCGTACCTCTCAACGGGAGCCCACTCAGTGCACACTCGGATTCGAAAGTTTAGTACATGCATCTTTTAATTGGAGCACGCGAAATTCTGATGTAAGACCAACACGTATGGTCGAACAAATCACAAAGTTATGCGAGTAGAAAGGAGGAACACGTGCAAGCAACCAAGGTCTTGGGACTCTCGATTTTAATTCTGTTCTTCTAATTTATCTGACTGGCTTTATTGCAATTTTATTAATGCTCACACTGTTACATTTGCACTGCTCAAAGAGGAGTAACATATCAAGTCATGTAAAGGAAACGCCTAAGATGTAAGGAATAACTCCTGAGCTAGGACCTCCGCGGTGTGTGTTGATTTGTTTGTGTGTGATGCCGGTCTTGTCCCCTTCACTTGAACGTGAAAGGTTTTCTGGTTTTTCGGACTCGAACCAGTGGCTTTCCCTGTCTGTACAGTCACTATTAAGGTGTGTACTTTAGGTTAATTATTATTTGAAATAATTGTAGTGCCGCAATGTGTTCTGCTTTCGTCTCCTGTGTCAACTGGATCTACTTTTCTCTAGGTGCTCGTTGACTAGCTCCAAAAGGGAGCTGCAGATTTTCACACAAACAGTTGAACAATCCCTATGGAAAGAACTGCCATGTTAGGAATTAACATTACGAAGTAGAATAATAATAGTCCTATTGACTGAAATTTAGATAACCATGTTGGTCAAAGGAATATCATCAAAACCAATAAGCGTTGTCGGTGTTTGTTATAAAAAGACCCCTTCTGAATTGCCATTTACTGTATCAAATTCAATAAACGTGGGCAATAATAGTTTACAGCATCAATGAAGTGGAAGCAACTAATAATACAGTTAGCTTCACTACTTCTGCCAATTCCAAAACAACGAACAAAAAATCAGTAGAGGTTCGTTATGGTTTAGAATATACGGACAATGCCGTACTACTTAATGAAAACCCAAGCAAGTTGTAGGCTTTCCCGGGCTTACGGAAAATAGTGCGGTTATGCTTACTATCAGTGTTTTACCTTCGAAATGTAAAGTGCTGCTGTAGAAATTTATTTTTCAGTAAAAGAATTGAATGTGGTCGATAGATCCAGTGATTTGGCTAGTTATATCTCATCTGGTGGTCTTATATCAGATGAAGTGTGATCGCGCATACAGAAGGCCCAATTGCCATTTGTTAATTTGAGGCATCTGTGACGTCGGCGTGACATCCAGTTATCGATCAAAGGTCGAGTATACACGGCATCAGTGAAGTCGATATTGCTCTGCGGTTCCGAAACATGACCGTGGGAAGCAGAAGTTATGCGAAGACGTCCAGTACCTGAATACCGTTGTCTTCGTAGTATTGGTAGTTTATGGTGGGAGAATTTCGTGAGTAACTCAGAAGTTAGGCGTAAGGTACTGGGTTCCAGGGTCCAGTCTTTAGAACAGGGACTTAATCAAAACAGATTGTGGTGATTGAAACATGTTTTGCGCATACCCACAAAACGCTCTTAATCAATAAACGAGATACTCCGTGTGCCGACTGAATTTGTTTGTCCTCACTTAAGATGGTGAGTAAGGACGACAACGATTTAGCGATCGGATCGGCCTACGGAACAGCAGTAATCGGAACAGAGAAATGATGATATTCGACGCCTTTTCTGCATAGTTCCTTAGCTTACCATTTTGGACTCGGTATTTCATTATTACTCATTATTTTTTTCTGTTTGCGAGGATGATGTTTTTAGGTGTCAGTCAGGCCCGGGGCAATTTGATGCAAAGTTATTGACTGAACAAACTGAAACTGGATACATACAAGTTCGTTCGCAGAGGACTTTCAAAATTCAGTCGGTTGGCCATGATCTGGCTCTTAGCGACAATTAGTTTAATGGCCGTTCGTCACCGGGTGGCAAATTGGCAAAATAGTATGTTAAAAGCTTAGACGAAAATAAAGACTGTCATTAGTTGCAAGTTGATGGAGATACGCAGCACCCTGTCAGTCCTAACAAGTAGGATGTGACAAATGGAACCTGGGCAATTCAGTGGCTCATGCTTGCAAGCCTGGCAGTCATTGCTGCTTCGGTTGCTCTACGAAGGAAACTGATATTCCACAACGACGGAAGTTCTCTTATCAGCTGTTTTCAGTCGGAATAGTTGGTATATCTCACTTTCGAGAGATATAATTTGCTCTGGTTGCTTCACTCTTTGGAAGCTGAAAACCATATAACTTAGAACGGGGAACAGTTCATAAGAAACACGAAATTGTCGTTTTCGAATGGCTAAATGACATTAAGCCCTACATCAGGAACAGTGTCGCACAGATAGTCTTGAAAAGTAACCTATGGACCAAGTGAAATTATGAGCGTTCGCTGCCTCGATTAGTGTGTGATTCACTGTCATTCACCACGTTCACTGTACTTTGCTAGCAGCAGCTGTACATTAATTGTCAGGCATTGAGAACCGCTAATGTTGCCTTCATGACTGTAAGCAATGGCACCCACCTGAAAAAGAATTGATTCTTATTTCTGCGGCTTTTTAAATTTGTATCTTTTAATGGATTTTTTCGTTCCCTTTCAATAGAAAAAATAAACGGTAAGTTCAGTGTTATCGAGTTTTTCCGATGTTCATATCTGGGAAACAATGAGTACACAGTCAATCTCTATGCAACTCACCGGTTAATGTGATCTTGTCTAAACCTTAAATTTGCGAAAGTGATTCCTCCCACCGTCGTCGCTTTCCCCTTAATTGGCACTCAAGGAAATGCGCCCTCCCTTTCGTAAAATATGGTACATTTTTCTTTCACTAAGCGAGAAGGACGTAGACGATTATTATGATTACTAGTCATCCGAATAATGCATCACGGAGCAGTAGAATTTGATCACCCAGAATAAACTTAAGCTGGGCATGAAAGACACCCATTCGTCCGTATCACTTCCGCTTTACCACACCAGCTGCGATGTCCAATATACGACTTAAGACAATCGAAATTTCAAGAACACCATGTGAATCATAGTGACGCCATATTTACCGCCGTGTACCCGAGCTGACAGAACGCGAGGCACGAAAGCGTGGACGAATTCCACGTGTACGATTTTGAATCTTGCCGTGGTCAACCACCTTTCCACTTAGACCTACGGAAAATTTCCAAAAACTAGCAAATCACTGCTGGTTTCTCTGTGCAAATCCTTTTTCTGGTTGGATAATTGACCAGAATGACTAACTTAAGCAAACTGAATTTGAAGTTTCATGATAATGTAAGACAGACATTTGAATTTTAGATTTTCCAAGTCTAACGACATTTTATTTTACACTCACTGCCGATAAATTCGAGTTAACTTTGACCTTGAAGTGGGCAAATCCAAATTTTAACTGATGATTTTCAACATCGGAAATGCTTACTGTTTCCACCTTCTCCAAAGTAAAATCGAAATTCGCTGGGGTGCCAAATGTTAGAAATACTTCATGGAAGCACAAGAGCATTGTTGTTTTAGAGATCCACCTCTGACTAGCAATACAGTGATGTCGGTATTTGTCAGATTTCCTAATTGATAATTCCTCGGAGGTAGAGACCCTGCGGCTTAAATTTCTCTTGAGAGATGAATAGTTGCTAAATGTATACGGGCAACTGATTTATAGCAATTCCATGCGAACTTAAAGCACTTTCTGCTAAATCAACTTGGCCTTATAAGCTTATGGTCACTCTGTCCATTGTCGGTCTCTATGACACAGACAGAGTTTGTTAATGGGAGCCTACGAAAACAGTGAACGAACTGTTGTCCTATCTCTTATTTTTAATGATTCAAATCCTTTATTACTGTAAAATTAAATTACAATTTTCACGAATTTGATCTCGAGGAAGGAAGGAAGAAGGGAAGGAGGGAAGGAAGGCAGACCCAGTGGGGTAGTTAATCGGCCGTGGGGGGATTCGTAGATGGAACCGCCGGATACAACTCCCATGAAGATGACCACTTGATAATGCTAACCATTTTACTATCTACCATGATTTAGCTGTATGACGGAGGACTGGATTTTCGTGGAGCGTATATTTGAAAAGGTACATAAATCATGCTGCCTAGAAATTCGTTAATAGAACTTTAGTGCCCACTTCAAGGAAGGCGGCCACCAATTCCGACAAAGGGGACATAATCCAGGCGAGACTAAACTGAACAGAAAGGCCCAGGAATTACTGAGTTTCCAACGGTGATATTATTACCACGGTTAGATCAAATGATATCGCACCTAATAATCGCTTTCATGCTATCGATAGCAAATGTTCGTGCCAACTGAGTGTCTTTCTTGCTTGATTTTCTCGTGGTCTCGCGAAAAAATGGGTAGACTGGGTTTAGGTTTATACTTGAAATAGCATTTCCAGATATTTTGGCTGCCAACAGTAGGAATGGAAGATGAGTTTTATTTTTTCTAAGACCCACGAACATGGTTTAACATGCAGATGTATACGCATAACTTGAGCTGCATGCTGACTAGTTCCTACCAGGTGCAAACAATCAACACCGATACAAATTAAATGAAATATTTTTCTGATCTGTAATTTTTAGTTCCTATTGAGATTCTGAGTGAGTCGGTTTTGATCCACATCTTTGTAATTCAGTCGGCTTTACGCCTTTATGAGCGTATCAATTAGGAACTGTCGCGAATTCCATCATCTCGTCGAACTAAAAGTCTGGTGATGAAACTTTTGGAATTACAATACAAATTTCTGTTCTCTGTTTGTCGAGTTCTTGGATTTGCAAATATTCCAAGGACATTGCCCTTAACATGCCATGTGGAACCTGGCCTATGCGATTCTGATAAGGCTTTAGTTATATCGCATGATATGAGACAGCATTCCTCGAGGGTCTAAATGTCGCACAACATGGCCGTCTTATTCGAACGGGTAAAAACAGATAATTATTGTTGTGTTCACAACTGAATCCCGAACCGCGCTAATACAAAGTTAGAAGTTATGCTTTTGGACAGAAGGTCACGATGAGCTAAAATGTTTTAGAGTATTTATGTGTACGGGTTATATCCATGAGAATAGTTGGCAACAGGTCAAAATCTTTCTGCTTGGAGGTGGATTTGATGGCTGGACATTTCTGATTTTCAGACTTTCATTTAAGAAAGCTCCCTTGAAAGTTTGTGACAACAGTTGTCAAAAATGGTTGCTCTAAATGTCAGTTCATCTTAACTTATCACGAGTATGCTAGGTGGGATAACACCAGTCTCATTGATAGATCATAGATGGCAGAAATAATAGATAGTATTTCGTCGATTTCCACGGAAGTGGCTGTCTTTTACAGGTCTTGAGATAAAAGAATATCACTTGCAGTACTACCAAGATTTTAGTGAAAACAGTTGAGGTTTCGTTTGAAGAAACATTCATACAGATTAGAAAAAGTGCGGGATCCTGAGCATGCTATGTTCCACGTTTCTTCCTCCATAGTCAGCAGCAGATCCATATCCGATTAAATCGAATAAAGTAAAGATAAGACAAGACAAACCGAATCGTAGAACAAGTGTGGAAAGACGGTTTAAAAAATAGCGGATTCTTCTCGGATCGGCCGTTACCGTTGTAAATTAAAATATAATACGAGCACCACTTTGCCATAGAACCTTGAAGCATCCTCTCCGAATCATTTCTACAAAAATCATTATTGTTCATTGGTGAAAATTCGGGCAGAATTTGTTGAGAGTGAATAATAATCCGATATGTAATCGATAAACCATGGAGTAAAGTTGGCTGACAGATATAAGCTGAATTATAATCATAAATTTTAATGCATGATAAAGACTGATCTGCGCATGAACTTGAGCGTGTCTAGCGGAAGTCAAGATTTTGTTTGCGTCACAATCAAACAGTAACATAATTGCGCCGGTATGTGACAGCAACTTGTAAATGATTGGGAGTAAAAACACGTTTCAGTATACCAGTATCCATAGCAGTTTGGCAATTGGTGAAGAAGGCTGTGCGAAAAGATTACCCCTTCTCCCTCTGTTTTCACAAACAAAAGCCTGCCTTTTTTTGACGTTTTGCCACCCATAACCACACTCACTCTATCTTTCGAAATCAATAGTTCTGTCACTGGAGCTGAGGACATTAGGCCCGTTGATTTCGATCGCAGACGTTTCCGGCTATATGTAGCATATGTAATTGCAGCCAAGCGAATTATTCTCAGTTCTCGCAAATTCTCTAGACTTTTAGAGCGACCTATCATGGTATATTTTCTCGCGAGACTTACTGCCTTATCAACCAAACAATAAATTACTAGCCACTCTTGAGCCATAATAAACGCATGGTAACCGATGAACTATTACAGGTTCTTCAAAAACTATGCTGATATAACGTGTCAGGGTTCTATGATGGCATGATGGTTGGACTCTAGCTTAAGCAAGAATCATACCAGTCGAGGTTGAAACAGTCTGTTTCTTTTGCATGCGGTTTCTTCACGTTTTCCACTCTGAGTAGCCTATGTGGTCTTGTTTGTTTTACCGTGTAATTAATCATTCCGGCCGCTCCATTAGAGTTTACGGAGGTTAGAACGCAAGAAAAAGTTAAAGTGCCTTGTAGTTTTGTCGTCACTGTATTTGTAGTCGTTGAGGCAGTCATGTCAGTCGGAAATTTGATCACCACTGCTGGTAACCCGAGAAAAGTTCAGTGATCGTAAGATCGGTATTTTGTACCTACATACAACTTTCGTAACAGCGTCCCAGAAATAGCTGGATCACGAGGTTGCACAGCGAGCCCTATTAGAGCAGCACATAGTCGGAGCCATTTAAACGAAAGCATGGACGTAATATGCAGCAAACTCGATCACTGCCATTTGCCTGGGACATGTTGAGTGGAAACAGAATAGATTTAATCGATTTTGTCATTTAATTTATCAAAAACTGCTGAAGCTGAACCACATGAAGGAAGCCGATGAGAATCAGCTTTTTCGAAACTTGCGTGTTGGTCGGTCAACTAGATTCAAACATGTATGCCTGCATGGTTCTATCCAATGTTGATGAGGGGTAAATTCAGAGCGTGAAAATTACCTAATGTGCCGGTAATCATTGTGCTTACGTGGATATGAATATCGGGAAGATCCCAAATGATGAAGGCCACCCCTGGTTGCTGATTGTTAGTGGATAAAGCAATATGGAGGCAAGAATTCTTCCAGGGAAATGAGTCCCTGCACATTTATTTACTATCAAGTTCATCTAGCGATGGTTTTGAAAGGCTGCACCTTGGTGATGAGCTTATTTATTAAAAATGTAGTCTTCATCCCTTTCTCGAACACACAGTTGGGGGGTTAACCAGACCAGATGCGAATGTATGTCTCATGTGCTGACAGTTTATGGGGTTAGTGGTACTCTCACCACCTGGACTTTTGAAATTTAATCAGAATAGCGAAAAGAGTCACCGTCTTACCCTTGTTAAAAGACTAGTTCAAAGGGGTTCTAAGTAACTGGCTTTTTAAATGTTTCTCGATATAGTCGATAAAATCAGGAATAGGTTAATTCTATGAACAACCGCATAATCAAAATGAGTACCATACCTCGTAGTCACCATCAGAATGACTTCTCAAAAGACCGATGCCATTTGCCCAGTTTCATTCAGAATTGCTCAAATCGGTCTTAGCCAATGACCAAAGATTTTTGTTTCCATGGTGATCAAGGATACATTTCACTGAGAAACACGCAAGCGACTGGTTGTGAAATGAGTTCCATCATATCCACCAATGCGGTACTATAGCGACTTCAAGATTTCTTGAGGAACCCGCTCATATCTGCTAGGGTTTCCTTTTCATTATCCAAAAGACACAAAGGCTAGCGCGGGTGTCCCAAATGATTCGAATCTGACTCATGTTGTAGTGCCTCTGGGAGCAGCAATATGCGTCAGGACAGTTCAGTTGTCTGCCTGTGGGCTGGTAATAGGACATGCATTTATGAGGTCGTCTAATGCCTTGAAGGAGCCACCGCAAAACATTTATGTCAGCTTGTTATACACTACTGAGTTAAATATGTTGGAACAACATTGGGAAATTGGCATTAGCGAAGATAGTGAACCACATAGGGGTCACTATAGAGCAGGTGAGATAAGGGGAAAGGAAAGAATGTTCTAGTGGGAAATAATACTATGGAAACAAACGCTTAATTCTGATAAAACTGAATCGACCATTCGGCATATTCATTATTTCCATTGTCTTCAACAGTATGCCAAGTGTACAAGCACTCAGTTCTGAATGCTACATAAATGATCTTAAAATCGGGTTGACAACCGTTAAGTTTTCTTTAAGAGGGCCTGGATGCTACAGAGCTGATCAGTCAGTTCGATCGACAATATTCGATTTTTACAATATGTGCACCTTGGTAGACTTCATAATGACCCCACTGCAGTGTGCTGCATGTATTTTCCCCCAGTCAAGTGCAGTGGATTGTCTATATTCCTGTGTAAAAATTTTTAGCTCAAGGAAATAGACAAGAAACGGCGAGCGGCAACTGCATTTTTGATGGACTATAGAATATTTGCAAATTCACTATTTCTCAGGCATATCGACGGGATTGAAAGTTTCACTTTCATCCATAGCAGTCTCCGAAAGAATCTGGAGCAGGAACTAGAATCTGAATTTTTACTTCATCAGAGTGATTGAACCAAGCATCAGATGTCCGAGATCAGAAGTCTGGAATCAGCGAGGGTGCAACTGATCCACTCTCTTTCCAGTCAATCTGTCAGGAATAGGGTTTATTTACGTGGAATATTTTAACTTCAACTAGTGAAGATAAGTTTACCTTCTAGGTCCTCTGTTCGATAGTCCTTCATTAGGTTAAACCTTGGTTCCATAAAATTGAACACAACATTATTTCCTATCGATAAAATTATGAAGTCCACCGTTTTGTTCCGGAATTTCATTTGTATCACCAGGACCGGTGCAAAGTTGCATAGATTTGAAACATTGATTCGTGCAGATCATATACCCGGTTAGTGAAAGGAAGCTTTCAGAAAGAGTACGCCGTGAATTACGAGACAAATTTTGTTAACATTTGTAAGCTTTATTCTTTTACCAGCGTGCACTATCGTGCCGAAAGCCTGATTCCTCACTGAGTTTGCATGCTTCAACGACCACAATGTTTTAAAAAACAAACAGCTCATAAGATGACGAGTGCACAGACATTTCGATAAGATATGTACCATCATACTCTCAGATCTGACGATATGGTAAGCAAAAAGCACTATATAAATTGCATCAATTAATCACAGATACTTCCTCCAATGCTCCATGACCACTCATGAGAACAGTGTCCGGTAAGCAAACAAACGGGATGCTGAAGTTAGTCGAATGATAATGCAAGAACAACAAGACGCGTGATGCGAAAGGGAAAACTGGAAGTAGGTGCAAAGTATAAGGGAGACATGTTCACCGATCAAGCGGGCGCATGAGTTGGAACCTCATCGATTTCTGTGTATTTGCCCATGTGTGCGTATAACTGGGTTGAGAAATTTGTCTTTTGGTTTTAATAGTTCGTCCAGTTAGGTGTGTAAACCAAACGCCCCACATGTGTTCCATTGTCACAGATCTCGCACAAACCGGGCGTAATTTTTGTAAACATTCACGAGTGTGTTCGACGAGGTGTACATCTCATTGCTTTACGCTTATCCCCATAAATAAGCTTTGTAAATCTGGCAAACTGGGGCGCACAGATTTTCAAAATCATCTGCAAGAACTAGCACTTTAGTTTAAAAAAATGAATATTTGTATGCCGTGGCACAAGATTATCTAATACAATTGATACAGTGCATATATACGCGTAATTATAGTTGTGATGGTGCCAAGTTAAATTTTAAAAAGTCATTATGGATTGGATGTACATTGACAAAATTCCAGTTGGCGTATTGAAACAATGTTGTACTAAATCTGACTTTCATCCAGGTAACCAAGAAGGTGAGTTTAGGAAGTGATCCCGAGATTTCGAAGCATTTTTTGGGCACTATCGTGCGTCTGTGGTGAGGTAGACTGCTGAGTGGACAAAAACCCATTGAGCAAAATAACAACCGACAAACTATCATAATGCGCTTTGCGAGAGGCGTGCTCATAACATGCCATACAAAAACAAACATACTGTCGACGGAAAAGTCACTCAATTAACACTACCAGAATTGTGACTAGTTCGCCAAGTAAAATTTTGATAAAGTTCAAAATTTGATAAAGCCTTTCAGTTCTCAACGTGATAGAACACAGTTTACTATGTCCCATCAAGCGTTTGTCACTGTTAAATTTGAAATCAATAATTATAAATAACGTCCAGCATTGTTAGACTGATCATCTGGAAGGTTTTCATAGTTCTATGAATAAAATGCATAATGTCATATCTGATGATGCTATTGCTAACGGGCAATGGGAATTTGAAAAGAGCTTGAAAACTACGCGATTTAATAACCGTTCTCTGCCATGTTTCGCTGATGAAACTGATCGGTGTAATTAAGCAAAAGCAGGACAGAGAATGATATTCTTTCTTGTAGCTCATATTTGACAGGATGATATTGGTTTGTTCGCTGAGCTGGGCAATTTGATTGCAAACGTTTCATTAGTAACTGAGGTGATATCATCAGTTTTACGATATCGTCCGCCTTAGTCGTGAACAAAGAAGCTGGGCGGCATATCTATCCAGCTACTTCACCAAAACCAACCAATCAACACCGACTAAAGACTAGGTGACCCATTTAGGCGGCAACCAAACGCTCGCCACAATTTCACAGCGCTGGCTAATGAAACGTTTGCGGTTAAATTGCCCAGTTCAGCCGAAAAAACCACTACCACTTATATATATGTATCTGACACTTACTTGCGAGTAGTGTGTGACGATTATGATATTTTACATTAACTCATAGTCCTTCGGATTTCACCCTTGAGGCACAAATCGCAGATCCTCCGGCCCCTTTGTGATCGGGACGCACCAAACTCGATTTTTGCTTTCATTAGAGCTCATCAGTGGTGTGTATCCATTAGCGCACCCAGGGTTAAAACCCGGCCCTCAATGCATGGGAAGCGTGTCCTTTGGTTAGAGGGTGAAATTCTACGGGCAGTCAGTCAAAAAGTATTTTTTTGCGGTATCCGAGTCAGTGACAACAAAGTGACATCAATCAACATACGGCGGTACGGTCGCGTCAGTTCCAAATATGCATGCCACATGATAACAGCAATTCGAAGGCACTGCAAAGCATGGAACCATCACCATTGGATTATTATGTACGAACCAAGTCATCAACATTTTTCACCATCATAATGACGTTCACTTTTGTCATAATTTATTCGACACTGAAGTCTTCGTTGTTACTTTCATCTTTTATCTGAGGAATCATCAAAATCCTCTCTACTTATGACATGAACAGATTTTTCTCATTCATTTATTTGCCCAAGTCTCAGTATCATCCAGCAACGATCTTACGTCAACGTTATACCAGCTAGGCGGTTAAATAAGTTCTCTTTATGAAATGCTTGCACAAGACGGATCCACATTCTGTGTTTTGTTGCTACCATCAAAAATAAATACAAAAGGATTTGGGCAACGGGTTTTATGGTCACTCACTTAACTGCTGTCTTAAAGCAGACAGCCTGGGTTCAGAAGCCGTGAAATGCGATGTACACAGTTGGCACTCTAGATTTGATGAGAGATTATCACATTTATCCGGAATCAGGTACAAGCAGATACTGTCTAGATCCAATCACACGGTGGGTCAATCTGATCCCGGTGACTGAACTGTACCATTTATAACCGACTGGAGGTGAACAGAGGGACTAACAGCAGAAGACCACTGGTTAGTGTACGTTTCACCAGCAAGCTCCTTGCCGGCTTGATGTCATTCACCGATGTTTTACGTGTGCCATATTTGGTTCTAATGAAGGGAGAATTTCGGTCCGCCGGAGACCTCTTGCTAGATTAACCGGGACCAGACGTGGGTGGCCGTCTGATCTAAATCAGAAAACAACTGCTTAGTCCGACTATTACTAGCGAAATTTCGATTCCATCCCAATGTTTGTTCATGAGTGTATCAGTTTTGGACGTTTGAGACTAAATTTGAGAAGCTTTTGATTTCCGTCATTCCGGCCTCGATTTAGCTGCCCGAAAAAATGGATTACGTAAGTGGTTACCTCAGATCGAACTTGCTAATATCTGTTGGACATTGTCCAATAACTCTCTAAATTTAAAGGTTTTCCCTCAAAAAATTGATGTTTTCTATTAGGGGTGGCGCGATGAGAATAGACTGCAAGCACTGTTCACGCGAAATTAACATTTGCGCTTTTGCCATTTACGCACGAATTCCATTTGTACTTTGAAAACAAATCGAAGAGGCTGCACCTGAATGGCCCCGAGACATTTTAAGTTAGATGATACTAGTCACTTCCGCATCCAAATTACGTAAGGACATAACCTTGACAACAGCCGGTACAGAGCAGAACTCTCTCTCACAAATCAGTCCGCATGGAAACAATCCAGCACCCAATTTGTCGGCCAACTTGTTGGACGTTTGATGAACATCGGTTTTTGCTCCCTATTGAACTAACTGGTGATGAATGGCTTGTTGAAACTTTTTCAGGTCGCACACAATCAAGTTCGTCACTAGAATTGAATAAAGTATTTAATTCCATTTTAAATTGCAAATCACACTGTATTCGCTAGGATCCGTGCGTGAAGCATAGACTAACGTGAGGTGGGCAAGACATTTGGTGTTGTCGAATCGTAATTCCAACTGGGGAATTTATAGACATCAATTTGTAATTTCCATTTATGTTAACTTTTTGGTGTCTTTTTGCATTTCTGCCTAGAAAAATGGAATCAGGGTACGTTTTTTCCTCCTCGCCACACTGGTTCCCGCACTTGATACATCGATGATCATCGTTGTGTGATGCACTTTGCAACGTCGCAGGAAACGGTTTTTATCCGTACGGCATATAAACAAATTAACCTAACCTATTTTTGAACAATGGATTTGTTCCTCCCGTTGTGTGGATGCTATCTATGCCTTGATGCGTAAGTATAAATTTTGCATACTTGGCTTGCCTCGACGAAAATTGTGCTGCACATGGTAGCGGCTTGGTCGGTCGAACTCGAAATCAGAGACAGTGTTGATCCTAGTCGGATGCACAAAGCGTCTGTTTAAACACAATGCCAAATAAACCTTTGTGGGTAGTTTTTCTAGATGGATTTTCACATACAATTAACTTGTATTGATTAGAATTGTCAGAAATATCTTCACTTGAAAGCAGTTCCGTTGGTTGTATCTTGTCCTACAGGCATCTCAAAGATACCACAAACCTACCGTGGGTCAATCAATGTCTACGTGTTTTAGGGTTGCTTAGTGAAATTGTTGCCAGTCTTATCCGCTCACGTATATCATTGAGGGCTAATTATAATTGGTCAAAAAAGAGCTTCGCAGCGGTTCCATGTATGACGGCTCGCCAGTTGCCTCAGTGAGTTTGTGTCCCTCTGTTTAGTTGGGATTCGATCAGAGAAACCATCCAAATGGGTTTCAATGAGTTGGGTGTAAAAAGCGACCGTCTAAGTTACTAATGCAGTGTGGATTGTTAGAAGTTTGTCTATTTTTTTCATTGCTGATGACCCACTTCACCAGTCAAGTTTGATGCTCTTGTATTAAGCACACAGTTGAGTAAAAACTCTTCCATGCTCCAGCACATCAAAGTATTCAATTATAATTCACTCTAAAATGAAAGCAAGTGCTCTACTTCGCAGTAGTATATTTCGCATACAGGTGGATGAACAAAATTCCCCCGGAAGCACACGACCGATTTCACGGTTCTTGCCGCTCTTCACGTATGCGTACCTGGTATTATTCTGCCTAACTATCCCTATACTAGTGCGCTCCTTTCCTAGTTTCTCACTAGAATCTCATTTGTCCCTTTTCTTAAGCTAAGCCTTGCCTGATCGACAAAAATCCTCCGATGAATCTCCTTGTGATTCTTAAATGGACTTATCAGACATTCACGCTCCTAACAATTCAAATGAAATTTTGATGACAAACGCTCCACTGTTTGTCCGGAACAACAATTCGAAATCAAAAGGCGAGACCCCCGTGTTAATAAAGCTTGATGATTAGTGTGTGAAGTTTCGACCATTTTGTGGCATAAAAGGATGATCTGGATTGACTCTGTTCACTTGATAATGTTGGAACCGGGCATCACATGAACCAGTGAATTTACACCAAATTAACTGATCGCCCAATCTGACACAACCCTCAGTGCATCGTATTGTATCTGCGGACTACTTGACACTCATTATTTGCAATGTATAACAGCAGATAAACAGTCGCACTAAGGCAGTGGCCACGAAGAGTTTCCTCTTACAAGTGTCCAACCGAATTAAGTTATATTTTGGTTTCCGATTTCGATCAAATGGGTCGAGTTTTGTATCCATTTAGACCACCATAATTTATCGCACTTAATCCTTAATGATGTTTTACGCTTTTCCTGTTCACCCAACGTTTGTGTCAAGCATCACCTGGGATTTCGGGACTGACCAATCAGAAGCAGACAACAAGTAAGTAACATCATGGCGAAAATCGAAACGGGGATTTCAGCGATTTATGACGATGAGGAATTACATTTGATAAACACCTGCATTCTGTGAGCAGAACTAGCATCTGGCCTGGTAAATGATAACTTTCAACTGATGAACTATTATCTGGAGTGACTCGCTGTTGATCAGTCTGATCAGTGTGGAGTCGAGTATCACATCTGCCTGTAGGTTCAGAACAGTGTGAAAGAATCCTATCTACCGGCAGTTATTGGGATCGGATATTTGTTTCTATGTTAGTTAGTAGGCACAAATATCACCATTCCTTCACTTGGGCCTCCAAATTTGATTGGACCTTGATGGTCAAGTGAATAATACTTCCGCAACGTCGTTAGGTAGAGATTCGAATTAGAATCCTGCAAATCACTTTGACAATAAGCGACTGATACCTGTCCTCCAACACATCATTGCAGCACTACTGTACTACGAAGTTGTTCTTCCTTCATATTACGCACTGTTGGCATCAGAGGCTATGGAATATAAGATCTGTCCAATGTACTTTTACCTGAGTGACGATAAAAGAGCTAGTTGCCATTTATTCTATTTACCTTAACTAGATATACGGTAATACGAAGAAAAATAACCAGTCATCCAACAGACGACTAAGAACCAAACCGGCAATGCACAAACTAAAGACCGAAAAATTCAGTTCTACTTCATTCACAGGCGTGGAGTTGTTTTATCATTTAACCGAAGCAAACAAAAGAAATGAGAAACAGGAATGATGTCATACGTCCGATTTTTTTCAATATGACGTTACTCGTTACGGACTGGAAAACGCTACCCTATACGAATGCGTGGTGTTTCATTTTTCAGGTCACAATAGAAGAAGCAAGTGTACTCTCAGATGAATAACTCATACCACATGGACCGAAACTGCATCCTGTTAAAAAATGTGTTCAACTATGTAGTGATACGTTAGGCAACTGTGAATCCAAGCCGTTCGCACTTATTTTACACCGAGTTGCTAGTGATATATGGAATGAGTTCAGGTTTCTTGAATGATTGCCCTCCCGACTCCACCTTTCACAAAGAAACTTCAGATTTTCCGATCAACTATAGGCTGCAGAAGAACCACACTTCAGTTTCGCTCCCTCTAGAGCGAAAATCACCATTACGCCCAGGGATTGAACAGGGGTCTTTCATATGGAAACTGGGTGTATTAGCACCATGTTACCTAAATAACACCTGGTTTGACCTGGAATCACTAAGTTACATTGGCCAGATGCTGCACTCATGGGCAGCCGGGAGGAATCTGCCACTAAACTGTAACTTTTTATCACGTAATACTATAACACACCGTCTCATGTGCAATTCTTGGTAGCACTCACCTCCGAGTGGGTAAACTGGCGTGGTTTTAGTGAAGATTTTACAACAAAAATCTCCCAGAAGTAAATAACTCAGTATTGATTTCAGGGAGGAACAAAAACATCAAAACATAATGGTAAACATCGTGTCATTCCAATGATTCACTGGATCACATCTGCCTAGATCTTCAAATCATTCGAACTGACTCAGCCGATACAATAGCTAAACAGGATGCGTCAGAACACAGTTTTTCCAGATGGAACGGTTAATGCTTGCCCATAAGCGGTTAAGATAACTATTTACACGGGTTCATTTTTGTCTAAGTCAATTCAAGGGAATTAGTAAAATAGATTTTTGTTGAGGAAGGGCATGAATGATCAGAAGCAAGGCAGAAGAGAAAGCCAGCCGAAATCACACCCCTAATACCAAACTGAATCACAAGTAAACGTGATCGGGAAGTTTTGCGCCTCGCTGAAATTATCGCCAAAGTAGGCATCGCCATCATCATCATCATCATCGTCATCAGTCATTATAACCGAAAACAAGAACGTCTTCGTTCACTAGAATGTGTCCGCACTCCTAATTGGTGTTCAATACGGTAACACTTTTTCTAGTATCTTGGGATGCTTTGTTTATGAATAGCATTGTTCCTATTTGCTCAAGTAAAACTTCGTCTAAAACTAATGGATCAGTAAAACCGGCTATATTTAAGTGGATTAATGTTTCATCATCCCACGCAGATCAGGGTCTCGAACTTCTGATTTACTGATCATTTTGGCTTTGGACACCAAAGTGTTTTCCTCAAAACTGTTGCAGCATCTGAACAATTGCAAATTCGTGTTTCTGTACCACTCCAAATTTCCAGATTACTGTTGCCTGTCTCCTCGTCTAATGTAGTGGGTGGAGAGGTTGCGTGGTGTGATTCTCCGACTGCAATCATTCTCCGAGAGCGAGTGGTAAAATTTCGACGTAACTTCCGGTGAGGTAATTCAACATTTAGCAACCACATTCAGTTTCTCATTGCTGAATATTCAGTGGTACATATTTGTGGCGCACCCCAAGTGGCACGTGATCCCAGAATGAACGATAAGAACTCGAATGCTTTCACCCGTGCACTATCACGGCTGAATTACCAAAAGGACAATAGGTCCTGTTTCCTGATCCTGACCAGTTGACACGCTCCTTCTGATTGTCCCTTCGCTAATTCTTCTTTGCGTGTTTCAATAAATTTAGGTCAGAAACAGAAATTTGCAAGCTGTAAGAATTGTCTTATGATGTATATTCATTGTTCAGATGAGCAGAACATGTAATTATTCAAGACTTATCATTTGCGGTAAACTTCACATAATGAGCAAAGATGGAATTAAGTTTTTAAGAGCGAACATAACATTTAAATATTTCTGTTCTTTTCCGGTTCTTCCGATTTACAGGCGCATGGTTTTTTCACTAATATTTGACACGGCATGGTCAAAACTAAAGCGAGGGCAAACTAATGCAAGCATAATAGTTGCGCGAATTCAGCCGACGAAAATGAACAGGTGCCATTACGTCGGCCTTCACGTTATTGGCAAAGTAAATCCTTTTGTACAAAAATCCTGGACATAAATATTTTTCAGTTTCTCCTTATAAAGCTACCCGTGTCGTCGATACATTACGAGGATAGATTTCTTCACCTGTGTAGAGCATTTCAGCTTTCGAATTCATCTAACTAATTACTCAGTTTTCATGAAGTGGCATAAACTTAACTGTAAGCTGCCGTACCAATTTGATCTTCAGTGACCAAACATCTCGTGTACTTTATTAATCCCAAACGTACTAATGATCAATTTAATCAGATTACAATCAGCTCTATCTCTGTCATTGGTTAGGCGATGTCGATAGGAAGAATCCTGTTTACGTGAATTTCTGGAGCAAGGGAGGTCTTTAATGTGCACTGAGAACTGATAGTTGGTTGAGCATCATGCATGTGCCACTGAATTACACAGTCCCGCTTCTCTTTCCTAAACATTTGGCAGATTTTTGATGTTCCAAAGCGGACAGCACAGGAAATAAGAGCCTAACTTACCACGCAAATAACCAATAGTAACCGAACTAACCAAGATCTGTTGATAGTGTGAAAATGCTTGCTACCCTGGGACTCTCACGGAGCAGTCAAATATGATGCATGGGTTGAGCTTTTGGCGAATACCAGTCTGCTTTCATGCACAATTCATCCATGTTGTGCAATGTTTATATCATGTCGTATGACAAGGCTTGGTTAGATTAGCTTAAGGATCGCGCTTTTCAACTCAAAAAACTATTCACAATGAGATCAAACTTCAGGCGAAGCGCCGTGAACATCCGCCCCTAGGGACTTCCAGCGAGAAAGAAATAATAGTATCGCGAAACTACTGCTGTCGTACTCTGGTGAGTAAGCTCTAATCTCTCCTTACTACGTTCACTGTAATTGGTAGCTTAAAATTGCTGAAATATATTGCGGGTTAGCATTTTATTTCCCAACTCAATCAACTTCATGCAAATTAGCTTCATTTTAGGGGAATATGGTGGCTCAGAATGCTATATTGAGCCTACAGACATTGGTTATACAAAAGCAAACGTATGTTAGATTGTGGTCTGACCGTTTACCTCAGCCAACTGGTTTACAGGACCATGTCACCTCTGCCTTTGTTCCAGTCAGTGCAAACTCACACATCACGGCGAGACCCAGACCAACATACTAATTGGGTTTGTCGGTGCATGGGCCCTAGATAGTTGTCTGCTAGCAGTAACATCATGCTCCTAATGAAGTCATAGGCTTACACTTACGCATATGCATATGCATTTTAATAAATGCATACAAACTGAATGCATAGCAACTCTTCCACTTCTATGGTAGGTCGGTGGTCTACATTAAGACTTTTATCGCACTTACATCGCTATTCTATATGGAAGATGTGGAGTGGATATGAGCACGAAATAAGATTCATTGATTTGACCAAGGTACCGATCGGTGGATCGATCTGATATGAATCTCATTGTTGTATCGACTACCGGAATAAAGAACAAGTCACTAAGGGCGAATAGCAGTGGACGAAGCAGTGATGGTTTTAATTGCCGCCGTCCGTGAAAGAACCACAAGATCCAATTTTCATATGCTGGTCATGTAATATTTGTAACAGTCAATTTAGCCATCTTATTTCGTTTGTGCTTTGGAATGTAAAACCAGAATGAGCTAATGTATAACTAGCAAGTTCGGAGAAATTCGTGGGAATGAATTACAAATAATAGCAAAATATGTTTTTCAAATCTACATAGTTTCAGTTCCATTTTCTTCTCCTCTGACTTTGACTGGGATTTCATACTCCGAACAAAAATGATTGGAACGGAGCTGAATAAATGATTTGCGGCTCGGCTGACTTATAAGTCAGCTGAACACCCAGACAATACTCAACTACTTCCCGTAGAACGATGAAAGAGCCATGCCACATCTATCCCACATCTTCCATATAGAATAGCGATGTAAGTGCGGTTCAACCGTGAAGCCAGTCAACAGTGTGGTACACGATCTTGGAAGAAGAAATTCCTCAGGCATTAGGCACGACTGATTGCCCATCATCCGAACGAGTACGCGAACGTATAGGTCAGCCAAACCAATAGTTTTAGTACGCTTGAGATTGCGAAAGATTCACTAGGGGTGGCAACATGGTCACTTAAGGCCGAAAAATGACATTTGTCAGTTAGTCCGGACTCTGTACATAAACGAAAATGTTTTGTCTAAACCAACGTCGCAAGATGGCACAGGAAGGAAACTTAATGAGCCAATCAACTATCGGTCAGCTTTTACCATAACCGTCGCGCGGAAGATCTGATCGATTCTTTCCTTAGTTTGTCTAGGCTTGCTTAAAATATCTGTGTTAGTGAGAGGGTATGATTTGGTTGAAAACCTAGATCTGGTTGCTGCGGCTCTTTTTTCGTGACCCCTTATCCAGTGGTGTGAATCCTTCTGAACACGGTTTCTTTGCTAGCACGGGATGTGAAACAGTCCTTTCTCTGTAACTCTTACTCACGCCAACTGACAGTCTAACGGTGATTAGGCTAACACGGACTATTGTGAAGAGAACATGTAGAATAGTTTTACTGGTGCGTAGATGGTCAAAAGTTTGCTCGCTTTTCAAGGAATTGATGCCACAGTAAAGATGAACGATGCAAGAATTCAGACGACTGAATAATTGATAGCTATGGTTGTTACTAGAGGCAACAACACAACATGCGATTTGATTGGCACACGACCAGGATCCAACTATAAGTAAAAGAAAATCGTTCTAGTAAAACTGAAATCGGGAATGCTGAACCATTAGGAAAAACATTTGACGGAACGGTGGTTTGCGCATTCTTGTGTCTGCAATTTAACACTTCGGTACTAATTCATGAGCGTGTATTGAGTCGCTGTCAATTAGATGAATGGAATTTATGATTCTACTGATCTCGAACCTTAAGTCATAACATCACGATGAGGTTAGGCATAAAATACTTAGTGAAACCGGGTACTGTCCTGAAGATACAGTGCTGTGAACACAATAATCTAGTTAGTTAGAGACAAGTGCTAATCTTGTGTCGCGAGGTGTCTAACGCTCGCTGAGTTATCCAAAGGCATTCCAATATAGTGCTTTCGAAGCGGAGGAGTTTAACAGTGAATCGCAACACACCATAGGATGACAATGCAGCGACCAACCGGGTCAAGAGAATACCGAGAAAATGAAGACGTGCAATCCGGGGGAAAGAAGGTGCTATGGGTCTGAACATTCGTTGAGCCGAAGATTATATCATAATCCGGGGTAAACAACCAATCATAAAGAATCGCAGGTGGAATGGCTTCTCATAGGACAAGTTAAGTGTGCACGTTTGCTTGTGTGCCTGTGTGTATGTAAATGGGAGTGCGACTCTGTGAACAGAGAGTGAGAAAGGTAAACGGAGTGCATCGAAAATTCGATGGGCTATGTCATGTCTTATGCATGCAGTTTTCAAAATTCAGTAAAACAGCTTTGTTGTTGGATAGTGTAGCAGATCGATTTTTCAGTTACCTTGGGTGGCCTTTCACAAGATATTATATTTGGTTTCCTAATGATAATTTGTAAGCAGTGTATAATTACAGGTATGTACAGTTGCTCTTGTCATCAAATGGAAATTTCTAGTTGAATTCTTCGAAAACAAAAGTAAATCTTGAAAATTCAGAATTCAGCGACGAAGAAGTTGTTCGAGCTGATCTGTGGATGTAGCTCATCAGTACTCTTCCATTATTCGGGAAAAATATCATGCATCTAGAATGTGGACCACTGTGATTCCACTTCAAAATCAGTTTGACGCTAGTCATTTGCTGAAGAAACCCAGCTGCAGAAAGGTAAATCCAGAGTAATACTTGTGACGGATTCTACCTATTTAGTCATTTCTTTTGGGCATTCAATGCCATCCGCGTACAAAGCGTTAGATTCCGTTCCGCTTTTGTTCGTAGGTGAATTAGTAAGCACACGAGGTACAAAATCAGAACTGGCGGCTGTGTGGACTGGATCTTGTATAAAATAAAAGAATCTCACTGTTTGTGTTTCTTCAGGACTGTCAAAATCAGATTCAGAATAAAAATCTATGAAAGCTGTTTACAAATGTGACGTCCACTCACACCGAACTGATTAGACACAAGGAAATATGGTCCACTTTCGAGAGGTACTTCGTTCCCATTGATTGGGCATTACAAATACCCGAGTAAACAACTTCTTCAGACACTGCCGGAAATGGTCTTTTGGGCATTAGCGCCAGAGAATATAGCCCCGGATGACCACCGTCTTTGGGCAAAGTCTACCGCAACCTCCAACCAGAAGCGCCTCCTGCAATCAAAACTTAAAGCACGTAACGGATTAGGTCGAAAACAACTTGCAAAGACTGTATAATCCAGAGTTAAATTCACACTTGATCCGACTTGCTTACACAAATTTAACTGATTTTAGTTTTGGATCATAAAAAGAACCTCTAAGGCTGCCGCTTGTACATGTAAAAATTTAAACGGTACTCTCAAAAAGCAGCCCGGACTAATTGGTCACATGCGATTAAATGAAGTGGATCTGATTCAGCCGCATTTCTTTACTGGCCGCCTTGAATTCTTACCGCGGTTTAGGCGGATTACGACTACCATTGTAAAGATCACGACGATGTCACCTACGCTATCTAAACCTCAAGCTAGGCGACAGAGAGAAAACGAAGTACTAGTTGCACTAGACCAATAAAAATCAAGTTAAAAAAACGAAAATCAAAATCCGTCCACCAAACCATGCTAACGAAGATGTGTTTTAATGTTTGGGGCAATGAAAAATATGAAATGGTATTTATGCATATGCATCAATTGTGGAACTTCTATTTCAGTATCACCGATTACAGAAATCGGTAAGCTGTAAATGTCCGATACATCGTAATTATTTAATGCCGGTCTATACAGAAATCTCAGAGAAACAGTGGTTGCTAGTGTGTTTGCGTGGAAAACACGGCATCTTTAAGAAGGCGATAAAATTGCGCATGACTGACCACGGGACAGCAACCAGAGAAGGAACAGTATTCCGGAGTTAGATGACATGATACGTCTAATCTTTACCGATTAGGCGTCCAACCCCTGAATGGGAACAGTCCTTAAAAGAAGTGGGATAATTTCAGTTTGCCAGCCCTGGATAAGATGGAAATGATGATGCGTGTGAAAACAGAAAAAAAATTCCCTCACACAGACACGCAAACGACTCACCGTGTTAATTTGCCACTCAATTTTGATACCGGTTGTCCAGATTGTTGACTACTGTTTGTCTATCACTATTGCTGGCACAATCCTGTATCAGCCGTAATGTATCCATTCATCTACAGTCAGTATTCATAGTAGCTGGTTTCATGCATGGACTCTCTTCGGCAGTCCGGCGACGCGGCGCATCGGTCAGTCTAAACGATGCTGCGAGGTTCAGTTTACACTTTCTTCATTCGGTACATAGCGCGATGTTTTTATTCACTGATGCAATATGTGAGAGAAATTGGAACGCGAACATCACCTGTGAGTGAACAGCCCAGGTATCCTCAGAAATGTGCCAACTTGTTAGTACTATCTTTCAGTATATGATACCATTTTGAAAATAGAAAATTATAGGGTTGTTTGTTTATTTCCGTAACAATAATATATTTTAAATTAATATATCAATTTAATAACTACGTGAATGCATGTAAAATGAGCAGATTGATTTGCATCACTATGAATTTCTTTGCCGAATCGTAAGCTGTCTCCCAGTGACAAATAAAATGTGGCGTTGATACTTCGATTTCGAGGTTCAACGCATTATGCACAATATACCTGGGTAGATAATATGATGCAAGTCTAACGTCGAATATTAAAAGCTGAAGTTAAATAATGAGACTTTCAAGAGGTTCACAATTAGATAAACGGGTAATTCGAAGCAGGAAAATCTCATTTGCGTGGTAGGAAGCTTGATCAAACTTAAACGACATAGCTAGAGAGATGGGCCTTTTTGGATGGAGAAGTGGCGTTTTGAGTGGACAAATCTTCATCGTCCGATCGAAGCTTTAAGCACCGTCCACAGTTCGTACATCATATCTGAATGATTTATATTATGCTCTTTTGCAAAGAGCTGTTGAGAAACTATCCAACATTATTTACGACAGGCTGTTAGCCTGGGTGGCTGACCTAGTTCGATTCAGCCCGCTTGTCGCGCTAAATCGAATTCTCATGGTGTCTCTGAAATCACCGTATTCTTAGCCCACGGCTGTCGCAGAAGTGATTTCGGAGATTTTGTTAAACTACTGCAATCTTTCTAAAGTTAACAACCAAGAATGCACCCTTAAAATGATGATTTTGATTCGCCCCTGCCATACATGTACAATTCTAGAAGAGGTGAGCTATGCACACTAGACATGTAATGACGTTGTTGATTTGATTTGCTTGAATTATTAATTTACTTCCCTCGTCATTCTATCATAGCACAACCAGCGCATGTCGTCCAGATGATTGGAATCACAATTTCCTAGTTAGGTGGGATGGTGATCGGCCGATTAAATTGGGTTGGGGTATTTGATGAACTCTGAGTGTTACTTGATCGTCAGCGCAACTTAGAGTTGCGTATTTGCATCATACTCCATTTAATGTTACCACAAAATTCGAAACGTTATCGTAATTTTCGTGATCGACGATTTCGCCTGAACGGCAATCAACAAATGTGGTTATCAAATTACTTGTGCATGATGATGATGGCATTGTCGGAATTTTCATGTTCCGATTCACAGCGCTTCTGTGATTAAACGTGTGCTAGATTTACATTAAATATTTTGAACCGGAAAGATTATTTGAATTTTTGTGAGATATTAATCCATTGACGGTGTCCGGCAACATTTGACAAAATGTTTCAAACCGTAAAAACTGCGTGGATTAGATAAACTAGTTCAAAATAATACAGTTTACAGAAGGATCAGTTTAATCGGATGTCTTAAATAACGGTGGCACATTACATTTCTCACGTGAAATGTCCTCAAGATAGGTAACATAGCAATGAACGAGAATCATATGAGAAGTCTGTGAACACGCTTACTGCTTTTTACTATTGTCTATGGCCTTTTATGAGCTTTGCCTCTTGTCCACTGCTACTGGTGAAGACTACATTGTGGTATACTACTACTGTATACTCGTGATGTGAACAAAAACGGTAACGGTATATTCAGAATACTAATTCTGGAGATCCTTGTGCTCCATATAGTAGTCGCCTAAAAAGGGTTACTACAACACAGGCAATAAACAGTGCAAAATCCTATACTCGCATGAAAAATCATACTAGTTAGTTACGACAATTGATTAGGTGGTTTCCAGAAAAGTAGTTAGTGCATTTTTATGCTTTTTATGGAATTACAACAGTGTTCTGGTAGTGACGGAATCATGTTCACAAACCAGTGAGTGTAACACGCAGAGTAACTGTAAATTCACAATGGATCCAGTCGCCACTACACACGCATACGAAGGGTCAAACGTGTATCCGGAATACAAAATTGTGAGACTTATTTCTGTTGACCAATGAACCTTGTTATCTTTGATAACACCTGACAATCATGAAAAGTTATCAACTACAGTGGAAGTTCTTAGTTTGATGGGTCCTACTATTTAAGTGGAGACTTGCAGTAATATAGTGACTTACAGGCAAGTCATCTATTGTATGTTACTGAGTACGTTTGATGTGAACGCTACCGCTTACTCGCGCAGTTTTTCTTGATTGGTCTGCATAAATGAGCCGAAAACCCTTTTATATCTTTGCACAAGAAGTCACCTCGGCACCAAGAAACAAAACCCATAGTTGGACGAACCGAGCAAAGCCAACCACATCCGCAGGTTTGATGCGAAGTGGCTCTCACTGTAATGCATACAAGGACCTTTTGATGAACATAGTGAAAAATTTCGTGAACGAATTAGAATTATTTTTCAGCAATTAGGGTGTGTACTACTGTAACAGAGCATACGGAGGACATTCCTTAGCAGTAAAATAGATGAAGATCGACTGCTTGACGGATGGCGAGTGAAACGCTGTATCCACGCCCCCTTGGGATTGACAAACGTCAGATACTAATCATTCCAGTTATATTCCGTTATGGTCTTCCACCAAATTCAGTTATCCACTGTAACGTAAATAAAATAGTTAAAATATCTAGTCATTTTACTTTTTTCCTTACTAAAGTTTGCTTTAGGTCTTCCTGAATTTGAGAGTGTCTGTAACTACCATTTTCTAGTCGGAATATAAAACGTTTTAGACTACAATGAATCCGAATTCGTTAAATTTAACAGTGAATGTCCACTACATGTACTATAGCAAAATTTGCAGTGCAATATGGGAAATGGGATGTCGCTGAGCATGTGCGTTTCCACAGCAGCTCGCTAATTAAGGCGAAGTTATTTCTTCTGATACTGTTGTTAACGAATTCGAGTATTTTTCTTCCAATTTCAGTTACCGTCGAAATAAATGACGAAAGCTGTACTTGAAAATTTGAATGCGTAAATTAAATGGATCCACAAAAAAAAACAGATTGTTATTTATCTTACATCTATCGCGTTGGGTAGCCGGTGTATCATCCTCCAATTAGCCGGTGCAAATGATAGTCAAAGATTAAACGTGCTAGTGACAAACATTCGCTTCCAAACAACTGGTTAAATCTCGTAAACCAACAAGTGCTTCCGACCTGAAGTCGAAATGGGTCTGCATCTGCTGACTCTTTGAGTTACTCGAATTTCGCTCTTTTCAGATTCTGGTTAGAGTTTAATTCACGCGGTTCTTCCAATAACATTTGTTAAACAAACTCGTAGATGGATCCCTCCTACTACATCATTTTGACCGCTTATCATACATTTGTATTTACATTGCCTGACTGACCTTAGTTTTGATCAAAGTTTGCTCTGACCTATGATTGGCAGCGTTATCTTGCCGGTTTGAAAAGGAAATGACAACTACAAAGCGTTTGTGCAAAATAACTGTCCACCACTATGATCAAATTGTACGGCAATCAATTTGTTGGTGTCTAAAACTAACCACTTAATGGGTGCGCACACGTTAATGCATGGTCGTCAGAGCCGATGAGCAAAACAGAAATCAGAAAATTCACCATTTATTGGTGATCTTTTCAATTTGACTCCATGAGCGTTAACCTTGTTGGGATTGGAAATAAAGTCTGTAATGTAAGCTGTCGTGGAAATTCTCGTCTGATTGCATTGTCTACAAATGTTCAGGATGGTTATTCGCTAATGAAAAATAGCAAAAATATAAACAACAGTCACGAAGTGCTTCAAAATTTTCTGCTCAATTATTCAATGATTCTTAAGCTGAGGCGTACGTCAGGGTCAATAAATTCCATGAATTTGCCTACAAATTCTGTTAATTAACTACATCTATTGATTGCAGTATCGCGAGTTACCGAGGCCAAGTCGAAATTAGAAACCTGCAGGCATGTGCAAATAACAAATATTCCGGGAAATATAGCTGTTAACTCACTTGGTCTATGCAAAATCATTCTTTTACCCATTAGAGTACCAATAACTACGTCTCTAATACTAGGCCACTTATAGTGGTTACTCGGTAACTGTGTAGTTTTAGGTTGACTAAGATTCACCGGTCATTCTCAATAACACAGCAGTTTTCTCTAAACAAAATCCTCAAGATCATTGGGTGGGAATTGCGTACGGAGTGTACCGGAGATTCGGTGTTGTGCTAAGACTAGGATATTTGGACCTGGTACTGTCAGTTGAGAATGCATTTTTGCGGACTTTTCAATAATCGTAGATGACCTATTATGGGGAGAGTTTCATCATCAAATAATTCTGGGTTCAAAGGTAAGAGATATCCCAGTGATGCATATTTGGTCCTCGGATAAGCACAAACACAATACGATAACGTGCACTGGAATTTAGTCTCGAATAAATTAACCGTAACTTCTGCCTCACGAAAAGTTCCTTGAATTAACCGAAAGGTTGGCAAAATTAAATCGTCCACAAAAGACAACACCATGTTCTGCTATTATAAACTTTCGCATCACAAAGAAATCCCGCTTTCAACTAAGTGAACGCCATCTTTGCAGAAATGTACACGAGCTTTAGTGTCAAACAAACAGGATGTTATAAAACTCATAGTTTTTTGGTAGCCCAGCATTGGGAGGTGGAAGATAATTTCAAGTGCACGTCAGCCGTGATTTCCTGCGTGAAGATAGGTGCAGTAATTTGGATGAAACGTGACCACCAGTTTTGTGATAACTCACGAAGAGTTTCAACGATTAAGTCACTTGACGTCAGAGGATTAGTTGGATGGAATTTTTACTCAGTCTTTCAACAGAAACGGAGATATGAATTTATCCAAGCAACAGGATGTAGCCAGTATTTAAATAATCGAAGTCAGAAGTTGGCAAATTGCAAAACCCTAAACGTCAGTAGTTGAAGGACGTAAAACAAGTTCAAAAAGGACGAGTAGTAATTTTATCCAGGCTGTGAAATGATTATGACCATTTATTTAACGATCGATTTTTGTTGTTGACGAATTCATAGCTTGCAGTTCCTCCTAAAGAGCCTATTAGAGCCGCTTTCGGCGAAATAACCTCTCGTAAAGTCACAGCACTATACTTTATCGACTTAGATCTGGTGAATGTTTTTATATGATTAATATACGGATAACATCAAGGTTAGATTCTTCGGTGCAGCATCAGATTGAGGACCACGGGTGCCTAAGCCTCTGGAAAGTGTAGACATATCTTGCTACTGAGCATAAAGAAAATAACTAATGATTAACGGTATAAACTTCTGGAAAGTATGGGTAGTAGTGTTGGATGAGAAACAGTCACAACACCGATTTTTTAAAACTAATTACAAGTAATGAACGTCACCTCAACTGTAATAGGACTGGTTAGAAGATGTCTGCAGGTTGTTTGACTTACTTTCCTCTTTTTCCCGATAAAATAACATTTAAACCGTCCGATACCATAGCGAACCGATCGAAAGATTTCAGTTTCCTAAGAAATCAGCGTACCACAATGACGAACAACCTTATTGGACAAAGAAAAGCACGCCGCACTGATTTGTTGGAATCCTTGAAGGGTTTAAAAACGTATAATACGACGGATGCTTCTTCATCAGTGGCCGAGCATTTGTGATTGTATGCAAATCTGCACTCGCCCGTTGGGCTTCTAACTGTAGTTCGAAACGATGCAGGACTGTTTTCAGCAGATTACAAATTTGTGCTCATTCGCTGTTTCGTACTTTGCCAAGAATATTTTATTTTCGTTTTTCCAACTGACCAAACTATTGGAGATTCAGTTTTCATTGAAATTAAAGACCATAGCAGCATCACTGTATGGAACGAAGTTCGTGCACTCCGGTAATACTGAATTGAATGAACAAGTAAGCGTAAAACCTGGAGCGGTATATTCCACTGTTCATGCAATAACGCATGCAATCGCCCTGTTTGCTCCCTGATTGCACGCAATCCGGTGAGATCCTAATCGGGAACTCTGTAGGAGTAATTTTCAGTTGTGGCACCCTGTAAGGTCTCCTTGTTCTGTGTAGTCATCGGTTAAATCGTCTCTAACAAGTGAATCTCAACCAAATAATTTTGATGGCTGGAAGCACTGTTGGACGCGGTGAGAACGGCTATGATCCCGGAACATTTGCTTGGATTGATGCTTTTATAGCCCACGAATGATTTTCGAATTATCAGCGAATTAAGTTTTTTACGCACGCACAAATAGTCACCGATTACAGTACATAGGTCTGATACGTGTCCACTTATCGCTTAATCGAGTGATCGTCCGAGCCATCAGAGCTTCGATTAGAAAACACAATATGATTGGTTGGGTAGAAGCCTGAACTAACAATGAACTTTATCGCCGATTTTCTAGTTGGTTTATTGTTCGTGGAACCTGGAGAACTCGTAATTCACTTGATGTGTGATGTGTGGCCCGTTGATCAAGGAAACACGTGTTATCATCTGAATCGGACTTCTTTAATTAGTTAGCCAGTTGATCGTTTGTATTTCGCTCCACTTGCCTGCTGGGTTGTAAAATAAAGAGCTGCAATTGTGTATTCCTTTCGAAGTTTCGCTGCTATAGATCTGATTCACTTGTTATCCATGGGTGAGATCTGTACACCAAAACCTGGAAAATACTTTTCATCAAGATTTCACGGACCCGGCTTATTTCATCATCTTTCTGATCAAATTTACCCACTCATTGAAATTTCAGATTGGTTCTCTTTCTTACTACTGTTTATCACAGTTCCATTCGTCCCATGTTTAACTCGAACTTAGGTTATGAACAGCGGAGTCATAGGGGAATTCCGTCCTAATCTCTGCGGTTAAACGTGCTTCTTTTGCTTTGTACTCTGACCCGCTTTCACAATGATAGTATTAGCTTCCGGCCGATTTTTGAGGGCTATTTGGAATTTTTCACTGCCGAAGTTCAACATGCAAAACAACATAATGGGATATTGTACGCTGACCTTGGATGAACGGAAACTAGTTTGTATTTTTTGAAGCCGTTAAGTTTATCCGTATTATGTGAACTGCAAACGTTTTTCTTGGGCGCATGCAAGTAAACCTGCAAGAAAAGAGTATACAATCACGTCGTGAATACACTATTCGATTATCATGCAGCTATTACCGTGCTGTCACCTGGAAACCAGCAACCATCAAAAAGGGTACATAATTTCCCTAATCGTTCAATGACAAATACGAATTTGCTTGTTATTGCTTTCTCCAAAACTAATTGATGCTAAGATAATACCAGTTTTTATTGTGTTCAGCAGGCTGTGGCTATCATTCAATGACATCTGACCGGCGCTCATGAGCTAGGACACTGAGTATCAGGTTGTCTGCCGTGTGAATGCCAAACACCACAGTTCAGGGTTATCCGGAAAGTTTTACTTAATGTAGCACCATTTGTTTACCATGATGTCTCGGTTTTAAACTGCGGCCTTTGGCTACTCATCTACGGAATATCAGCGCACATATTTTGGCAGTCCGCATCAGTTGCATGACAGAGCATATGTGAGTTTTCGAGACTACTCAGATAAACTGGTCAACCGATCTGATCCATATGAGGACGTTTCCAGTTACGCAAAAAGAAACTAGTGACTTGGTAACCTAGTTTCAGCCTTCCATAATGCTGATTTGCAGCGGTTTATCTTTGCGGAGCGCCTACGAAATGATGAAAACCTGAATGCGTTTAGGAGGCTTCATTAGGATTTCCAGTTAGTTTATCGTGCAGCAAAACCGTGGAATCAGTGTACAGCTGCGAGTTATTCATTTGATGTATTAAGGTCAGTGACTAGCAAAGTACGCTAAAACTTGTAGTCATGGTGCTCCGTGCACTTGAAAGCCAGTTCTGGAAGCAATGTGGCTATGTTTGTCGGACTCAAAAATGTTATTCCAGCTTTCGCCTCCGAATTGGCTCGCGACGGATATGTACTACTGATGAATCGTGGTTTGTTAAAGGCCATTTGATTGGCATTGCTTGATGACCTGGTTGAAAATTATGAGTGGCAAATTTGAATTATTTTCAATGCCATCGAAAAAATTTTGAATTTCTTACTACCAGTGGTTCTTACAAATTATTCTTGTCTACGTACGGTCGAGATGTTCCACAAAGACGAGGACGTTGGGAGAAGGAAGGTTGCACAATGGGCTCTGATTGACTGCTGGTGCCTTTCTTAACCGTATTTAGACCTAGTTCTACAGAGTGCAAAACCATGTTGGAAAATCTGCCAACGTGGTGGGACGAGCCGATTTTATAACTGAGTGTCTATCGAAATATCATTTCCAGCTTACTTCACGACTTACTGGTTGACCGCACTTCCCACCATGCAATCTTCAAGGATTTTCGAACCGGCACAGGTTTTACAGATGTTCGTTCACCAGTTATTGCTTGGGGTATACAGGGATTCGTGATATTTGCAACTGACCTTACTGATTATTCCGGGGTTCATAGTCAGAGTTGCAAGCGAGAAATACTCGATTAGGGACTTAGAAACCCTGTTTCTTGCTCTTCACTAATCGAAGGTAAAAGGATCAACTAAGGATGTAAATGAAACACACGGGTAGATTCCATTGTATCAATTAAGTGGTAGTGAAGTTTTATTTAGAAGACGCGCGGAATGATTTCAGTTGCACGTCTTACAAGCCTTAATCCACGCCATTTTAGGCACACACTACCTAAGCCCTTTAAGAGAGATGTCAGCAACAAACTGTATTGTACGCCCGTATCTGTAGTTAAACCTAGAGGCACTTAGAAAATAAGTTTAGGAATATATGAATTGGTACTTGAGTCTTGAAGATAGTACCTTGAGGGTCTTAGCGACCAATCAGTGCGTGACAAAGAAAGTGTACCCCTGACCATCCAAATGTCCAGGAAGGCGCAACGCACAGATTTCACTGTTGTGTTTAAGGACTTGCAAATGTGGTGAATGAGGGAGGCGACAGCGTCCAAAGTGGACCTGTTAGATTTATAAGCAAACTGAAAAGGGCCGTCAGGGGAGTGCATGGAGGAACGCAGGCGTTTAAGTATAGCACGCGCCGTCAGTTTAAGACCGAAAGACGTTCAAGCGATGGGGCGAAGGCATTTTGCTGAAGCAGTAGAACTGTTAGATTTAGGGATGGGACTAATAGCGACGGGTCTCCAACAGTCAGGGATAGAGCACGTCCAATCAATGACTGAGTTTACTATAATGACCAGTAAATGATCGTCTAGTATGCACCAGCATTTATGCCTCTCAAAACAAAACTAGGTGATCGTTCAGGACACCTCTGTGGTATATTTTAGCGCCCCCAAGTGCGAAGAACCAGCAAGACTCGAGCACTCTCTTCTCTAGAAACACTTTGTAACTGATATCTCACCTTCACCGCTGATCAAATTCTGACAGCTGTTTAATAAAGTGGAAGGTTAATGGCATGAAGCAACCGACTGAATAACTTACGACATCCGTAGAATTTCGTATATTGCTTCTTATTCAACCAACTAATTGTAGATCTGTCCCCTTGTATAGGAGTCGATTTTTGTTACCACTCAACAGTGGCTGTGCGAACTCCATATCGATGCGCTGGAATTTCTGTTTTATTAGGTTGCGAATGTATATTACCTGGAGATTTTGTTAGAACTTGCTATCCTTGTCATTGTTAGAGATTAAGTTTCTGGTGGAGCACTACGGTCTTCCAGAACGGCGTATTTCAAGGCAGGCCCAAATAGTCCAACGATTACGTGCGTGTCTCCGTGAAAGAGTTTGACCCGGTCATTGCAGCAGAGTTCAAAGAGAAATCGGTAGTATGCGAAGAAAAGATTTTGAAGAAGAATAGGTTGTTGCCTGATAAAGGTTACGGAGTGCGAACTCAGATTGATTTTTCGTTAAAGATGAGGCTTACCTAGATAGACCTTGGGACTTAACAAAACAGACCAATGTCGCTACTCACATCGTGAGAGCGTCAATGTCAAGGGGAAATAAACCGTCAGCGTGGTTGTTAACTCTATCTAAATGAATGCTCCTTCCTAGGTGGGAAACAAACGCACATGCATCTTTCAATCAACAAATGTTGATGTTAAGCGTAGATGCAATGATTAAAATCGCCCACAATTAAATACGCAGATTTCCTCAAAAGCGAAAGAGTAACAACTAGAAGAAAAGAGTCGAAAAAAGATGTTGCGCGTGAAGGGAAGCAATTATAACTTGATTTATGATAGTCTGTTAATGAACGAACGAAATCTGGGATGACACTGTCACGAGACAGTCAGTTCCATTGAGAGAGTACGTATAAACAACTTCGGACTTGACAGACCAGAAGGAGTTTATGTATGTTACCACACCACCTCCAGTCTTCGTCTTGTTCGAAATTCTGTCCTATCAATGGAGTCTGAAGCTGTTTATCGACACCAGTGAATCAGCGATATCCGGGTTGAGCATCGATTTTAGTATGCATATGACACCGGTGTGAACATGGATCGGTGGTTGAAGTTCGAGGGACATATCTGACGTTTCCGCAAACAGAGATCTGACTTTGGTACTCAACAATGCCGGAATGGACACCTTGGCTGGAAGGATGAATTCAAGAGCTACCTGCAAGCCAGCACAAGTACCTCTTTTAGATTGATTAGAAAATCGTTGAAGTGCAGCAATGTGTGATCCCATTTAATGTTAAGAAACGATGCGATTTTTGAACAAAAGAAATTCCGAGCGATTGTGTGGTCGAACGGAGAACATAATCAAGCAAAATATCCGACAACAAAATAACAAAATAGGATGGCACTAAATTGTAGCGCAGCCAGTCAAAAAGCGCGCCCATGTAGCTTTTCTGATAAATCCAGATATAAAATTCCCGTTAACCTGTACACCAAAACTCTTTTTGTACCAAGATTTTGTTGCCGTATTTGAAGCACCATGAAATGACTCCATATCTCTAGTATTTGATCACAAAAATCCAAGCTCGTTGCAACGGAATTGGAGAGTCAACCTTCATCGCGTACTTTAACGGATTTCGTTTGTGATCCAAGTTCCACGTAAGAAATCATGGCTTTCGATTCCACCGATTCGCCTACGCAACTGAAGGTCTCGCATGCAAGCAAGGCCATAGGCCCCGATGGACTTCATCCTACTGTATTCAAAGCATTTCAGGATTACTCAATACGTCTGTCAAAGAAACATCGGTCGACAATGACTGAAGCCCAATAGGCAACACTCTTGCATCCAAAAAAGAATTCAGCCAGTCTCAACCAACTAGGTATGGGTCCACTGTGCTAGAAATACTTGACACGTTTATTCTTTCCTTTAACTTTCCCCAAAACTCCAAACAGTCTACAAATAGGCAACACGATAGAACGAACAAGCTTGTTTTCCGTTATTCTTAGTTATGGTAATACACAAAGCACTTATAAATTTACGATCAAAATCAGTTTGCCTTTTTGACGACATCTGTTTGCACAATCAAACAAGTTTTATTGTTACTAGGCTTTCTCTTTCACTGCAGACCAGATGTTCTGCAGTGGCCGTAACATCAGTTTACCTAATCCGTCAGTATCACTTGTACATGTCTGGTATATCCACCGGTCTCAGTTTAATATACTAAATTTTTCCATAGCTGCCCGTTTTCCTCCTAATTCCGGTATACTTTAGAATGATATTCTTCCCTGGTTCCTTTCTTCTCATTATTTTGCTGTGCGTCGCTCATCTTGAGTGCTCGTATGTTCAAGTATGCAGGTGACGTAGTCAACAGTTCAACACCTGACACCGTTTCCTAATCCACTGAACTTCTTGTTTCATCTTTCATTGCTCAATGGTCTTCTCGTCTGAACTGCCGCTTGGTTCATCCAATTCAAACGATACTTTATTTTCACTCTCCAACGGTGATACCATCGCCAGGAGGTACAAGCTTCTCGTTTTCTGCCAACTTTCGGACGATTTTCGCACCCTGATATCTTGATTTCATATGATTCCACATGATCGGAAGAGCACTGATATCGATTTCGAGAGGGCATGTAGACTGTTATTGCAGGCCTTGACGCTTAAATCTTTCCAGTTGCTTAAAAGCCTAATGGGATATTCTTTGTAGTCCTGTGTAACGTCGTACGTGCTTTGTGGATCGTCTTTGCCATCTGCCGAATTCCCTTGTAATGTTTACTCCATTTAATTTAGGATTGTCACTGTTATGTTAAAATCAAGCCATATTCCCCGTCTGTTGTCAGTGGGCGCGTTAATGATAAATGTTTTAATTCTCGTGATGAAATAATTTCAGTCATTGTTTTCCAAAGTTTCTCGTCCTCTGAACATGAGGCTCACGATGCGCGTGCCGAAACAACATAAATTATATCTTTGAACAAGGGCTTGCAGACCACCTCTCACCGTCCATTTTGTCAGGTTTTCAGTAAGCGGACACTGACGAATGACTCCAAGTTGATAATAATTACTGACCATTTCGTCTCTTTACTTTGCTTCTAAACAGTCTTTACTAGGCCCAAAATCCATTGTGGTTTTCAGTTAGCCTTATGATCACGAAGCTGTGATTAGAATTTTGAAAATTCAGTTCCCGGAGCTCATGGCGTCGTATACTGACTTTGAATTGACATTGAATGGTGCCATACGAAACTAACGACATCGTGTAAGAAGACTGCCGATCATGATTTAGAAGTTACGGCTGATACAATCCACATCACGTTTCGGCAGGTCAAGTGCAGTTCCGGCTGAGAATCATCACCTAAAAAAACCGGTGGTGGTAGCTGTTCCAAATCTAACCTTCGAAACGATAAATGTATACCCAAATCGCCGACCATCTGTTTACGACGTTTCATTGAGTCATAGTGGATTGCACCATAAGATACGAATGCAAATCAAAAAATGCAAACCGCTAAATCCTTGCACGAGGATTGTGCATTGGCCCATCAGAGGCTAACAAAGTTTACGCATGGTGCCAATCAGGATCAACGAAAGCAGTAAAGCAACTCAAGAAGTTGCCCAAAGCTACACTTTTCACTATTATGTGAGCTGATTATTTTCGTTCCGAGAGCTGCCGGTACCCTGCGGTGCCTATTTTCACTTTCCAGGTTAAGCAAACACTATCTTTTCTTTTGTTTACTAGTGTATTTTTCTAGCTCTAATCTATTGTCACCTATGTCATTTTTGATGGCTTACTAAAGAAAGAATTCAGAACCCTTCGTAGAGGTTTTTAATCACTAGTGGTGTATCTTACATACCACTGAAAGAAATCTGCACCAAACTGTGAGACTTGCTTCTACTCGCGTGCGAATTTCCTTTGGATCCATCTCAACCATTAAACACTCACCTTTCTAAGTGCCGTTCGCATACCGGGATACGGTCAATCTTCCGTTCCATACCCTCTCTCAGGAGTGTCCCCATTCCTCTTATTCAGATATCTCACAAGTGGCGAACAGATCGTGACTTATTCTCTACGCAGTATTTGGTGAATTTCAAACGTTTATTTTTGCCGCGCTTTTTCCCAACTCTGTATTCTGACGAGTTGGCGAACGCATTCCTTTTTGACTGAAATGCCTACTACGTATGCGAAAATCCAAACAATACCATACAATGATTTATTGGAAAGGATACATAAGTGATTGTGAGGAGTCTTGCATTCCCCGGTGTTCTCGTACGGTCCATTGAAGATTTAATTAGTTTGTCATTTCAATTCTACTGATTTCATGGCAGCCAAAAGAGCAAAAATTTCGGGCGATTCACTGGGCCGAAGTCGGATTACTGACTTCGAAACACAAGTGGTGGAATGCGACTGAATTGTCGGAAAATGAGTTACGGCGTGAATCGATTTCTGGAATAAACTAGCCAGATTTTTTGTGGGAATGTTTAGTTGGACGAGAAAAAAGATTCAAAAAAATTCCATTTAGATGCGATCGATATCACGGTGTCTGAAGTAGAGATAGGTTGAAGGGCGTGGTTATCCACTGCGCGCAAATCTCAAGGAAATCAATGGTGTACAAGTTTGCATAAATTCATTTCCGCAATGAATTTTCGTTATTAGCCATTGATTTTCATGGGAAAGCAGTTTTCAAACTTCTGATTGATTCGTGGATGGAAAGTGCGCTTTGTACGATGATTTGCGTAGATCGTACAGCCACAGACAAGTGCTGTGCTTGTGGAATGACTGGTCACATACAGGCCGCCATATATCAAAATGATTGTTGGAACTCCATCGGTAATCCCACAACCTAAACAGCGTTCTCCAGAAACCGCTTTGTCAGTTTTATGAGAGAAATCCTCTCATGTGTGTTGGACTCTATTCACGTGGGACGGTAGTTAACGTTCCTTCATTGTATAAGCTTGGTAGTGTAGAGTCAAATATTTCGTAGACAAATCTTTGCTACTGTCCTTCTTTTCAGCAACTCATCTTAGTAAATCCAGAAAAAATTGCTGCTTTGGATTTCAAGTGTAATTTGGATGAAATAATCAAACTGTCTCGTTACTTTAAGCTATCTTTTTTTCAGTGTGATTTTGGAACTATTATTACTCGTCAAAAGGGATCGAATATTATTATTATTATTATTATTATTATTATTATTATTATTATTATTATCATTATTCCATTTGAGACCTCTTCAACTAATTTTTCGTATCTAAAGCAACCCATTTTTAAGGTATTCCAAAGCACTGGAGAGGGACGGCCAAACTGCCTAGTCTAAAACTTCGAATTTCTGTTGATTTCATGTTCTTTGAGAGCAGAATAATTCCATTTGGGTTGCGCGAAGCAGTTATTCTGGCTTTACAGCCTAACTGTAATCAGAGCATCCGGACGCCTGTCAAATTCACAAAGTGGGCCATTTCTGTGATGACGAAAGTGAAATTGGGTATCAAGACTTTATGCAGTTGCATTGACTGCGGACTGCAGCCGAATAGGTTTTTGCTTTCGTGTAACTACAAGATTAAGGAATCAGACGGTGCACTCTGTTATCTTTCTGGATCCGCGGTATTTCCCAAAGTTTATCTAAAAAACGTGTATCTGTAAGTGCGCTCGCGTAATGCATTCATTTCGACGAAAACTGTTAAAATTTTACTGGGATTATTCCGAAACAAACTTTAGCACTGATCTGAGTAATTTATTTATCACCTTTCAAAAAGCATTTGAACCCAGTTATAGATGGCCATTCTGATATTGATTCGTATCAAGATGATGTCATAATCCAAAGACCCAATGATTATATTCAGAGTTTCGTTTTCGTTTATCCACTGAAATGATCTATCAAATTCAGTTTAGCCATTGTTCCCAAAAAGGTCGTTTTGTCTGCGATGAAGTCATTTTGCTTGAGATGCATTATCAATCCCAGTGGTTTCCCTCCCGGATCCGAAATCCATTTAACCGTTTACTGAGGTTCGCTCATCCGGGAACTTTCGTGAAAATCGTTCTAATTTAGGTCGAATGCAGTACTGATCGCATTCATACTGAAATTGGACTCTGTCCATTTTGATACTGTATCGTCCTATTTGTTTTGCAGACGAAATGCTGAGAAAAGAGATATCGTGACTTGTTATTTCAACTCTGACCAGACCTGGTTTTGAAGCAGTTTTAACATACGAACATTCTACACGTAGCACTGATTCCTCTCCTTCAGGAAGGGGCGCTATTTCATAGCATTCTGATGGACCAGTGATACGTATTTCAAAGGGGGTCGTTGACTGCAAGCTCAATGAGGGGCTCAGGCTATGCTTTGGAATATTTATACGTCCTCGCGGGTATCGTTTTGGCATGCCATCACAATCGTAACTGACCAAGGGGTTTCAAAATTCACCATATATTCAACGTCATCATTGGCCAAATCATTTGTGATGGCACCAACTTGGAGCATTACTCTTGCTTGTTATGACATACGTTGCGGTGAAAATAAAACAACATGAAATACTGGTTTGTTAGCCCTGACATCCGAAGCATCCAGCACACTTGCTGTCACGAGTTCTTTGATAATACAGCCTGTTACCGTGAAGCGGAAAACATGACGGTAATTTGTCTCCGCATGGTCTATCTAGCGTAGTGGCTTCCGAAGAGAAGCTCAGATTTTGACATTTTTAACCACTGGGATCGGTTGTCGGTTACGTCTGGAGGACCGAAATCGGCTATGTTGACAGAATTCCAATCGGGTGATTTAGATGTGAAGAAAATGAAAGCACGTGCAAGGCAACTGTTGTTCCAGATGTAGTCGGTTAGTTTGCTGGCAAGTGGAGCTATCCTTTCATTCAGTTTCTTAGGGTCTTTCTTGTACCCAAGACCATGCATTAGACTGTTCCAACTGGACCACTGTTGTTAGATGAATATCGTTCACTTTAGCGAATAATTGTCTTTACAAAATGGGTTAAATGCGATGAAATTCTGACTAGAGATTGGGATGAAAAATCATTTCCATGTAAACTTCAGCCATTGCAAAAGTTTGGGCTTACCACTGTAAACTTAGTGGGAGTTGCGCTATGTCATCGGAGAAATCTAAACGTATGAATCAGATTCGTCCAGTCTGAAAAGATAAGTGAAAACAAAGTGCACATAGAGTACAGAAGGAACGAAGTCCAGCAAGGTGACAAACACTGGGCTTCATAGGGTATCATAAGGTGTTTAAAACACCGAAAAAAACACGATGGAAGCCATCTAATAACTGTAGTTATCGTTTTTCCGAGGCTTTTGTGGTGCACATTAGATGCATTCGCATAGGTGTCGTTCCGCTATCTTCTTTATTCCCTTAGTAATGTCTCGATTCTAGGCTTTTCCCCGCAAGATCGACTTACCAGTCAAGTTTACACTGTCAAATGCGTTAAATCGCCAGTCCGTTTTAGCACACAACCATCCACCATCTACCATCCATGTCTTCTACCGCGTGCATTGAGTTGGAGCATTTTTCGGTTGGTTTCGTCAAGTTCCGTTGCGTGCTCCGTTTTTCTGGCTACTGCTGGGTTATGCACTTCAGTTTTATCGCAATTTCGCTTGAAATAAAAATAGGGAATTCACCATCGGTAAATTAAGTTGAATAAACTAAGGAAAGGCAGTTTTGAATGTACATTATGGTTAGTCTTCAAAGTCATTCCATGCAATTTTTATATCCCATAACACAACTGCGACGTGCGGTGTGTCGAACAAAATGCTCTATACCCTTGATTAACCGCGAAGTAACCCACTGATCACTAGTGTCTGCATTATTTTCGAAGCCATCGTCTCTACGTCCATTGTCACCAACGCCAGCCTAATTGTTGACATCTTTGAATATCACCAAACCAATCATCACTTCAGTCATAAACATCATCATCATTGTCATCATCATCCAACGGTCTCTAATTCGTATTCTGAGACGGTTTCTTTCGTGCGTCCTCACTCTATGTGCTCTACTTTATATCCTTAATTAGGTCAAACATTTTTCTACTACAGTGTTTTTTTACATAGCGTGGCCTTTCATTGATATTATGAACTCTTTTCTTTTCGTTCTTCTTTGTTCCACGTTGGAACTGTTGACCGATGTTATAAAGCAAGTTCTACTGTCATTTTACTTCGCTTTACAGAACAAAATTTCTGAAGAAAATGTCTTGAACAATATCCATGTTTATTCTAGTTAGATTATTTACTAGCCGAAAAGTTGAAAAAATTTAACCAAATAAAATTGAAAGGTCACGTAATATAGTAGAAAATTATTAACCAGGTCATCGGCAGATCGATAATATTTTTCGAAATCGCAATCAATATGAGTGCATTTAATTTACGTCGGCGGCCCTCAGAATGCAGGTGTATTTAGTAAATAAACTGGTTAAAATCGTCAAGTTATTGAATTTCTAAGCAGTAGAGATGCAATTGCGTGGAACGTTGTATTCTGTCAACTGTCGCGAATAAAATGGAATAACAAAAACAAAGCACAAAAACAACAGCAGAATGTATCAGCGGCAAAAATTAAAATTCAAAGCAAATTGGTTAAACCACCGGTTATAAAAGGCAATATTAAAATGCAGGCTGGAATGCTCAGGTCAGTCAGGACGGTGCTATGATGTTGGTTCTGTTCTTCTATACCCTCGCCGCATTCGTCAAGTGCATCCAAGCAGGTTGGTAAAGACAGTTAGTTGTTCATCGGCAATGGATGAATTTTAGCTGAGCATTGAACTATATGCAAACTTGCCTACCACTGTGGTGTTTTGAAGTTGGTTTGTTGTACACAGTTCAAACGCTTTTTGGCAACCACTTACCGTAAACTGACAAGCTGTAGTTTTGCTTGTCATCTCAGAACTCCAACTATTCAGGAGTCCAGTGAATGATAAGCAATGAGTGAAGACAAAAATGTTAAAGAATTATGCGAATGTTAAAAGAACGTCATTGGATTTTCCCCGTTATTCGACTTCTAGAACCGTCTTATGAGGGCATTTCACGGACCCCAACCCGGGAGATTAACTCATCCCACTTGGGATAGTTTCTTGGAAAATATTTTCATGTCTGTTTGACATGACACAGGCTGACCACCTCGTAACACCTTTCATTGTTTGCTTGGTCTCGGGAATATCATACACGGAAGTAGTGAACATGCAATCATGTGTAATATCCAATCCATTTTAGCTCACGCAAATTTCTGACCCTTTTAATAGTTAAGCTGCGATGAATCCGTAAATTAGGCCTAACTTCAAAGTTATTCGAGCAATTTCCTACTGACGCCCGGCCAGATAGCTGGATCGTACGGGAAGGCGTATCAGACTGGGGTAACGTCCCTCTCACCTTGGTAGTCAGTTATATATTACGTGGGTGGAGCAGATGCCTGAAAGTTGAGTTGTTTGGGCCTATAGACGACCACGTGGCGGGAAGTGATTGCGAAAATAATTATCTTTTATACTATTGTCTAACTTTTTCCTCCAAGAATCGGTTTTGGATTCAGGCCACTTTAGTCAAGCATGTACACTTTGTGTTCGGTAGAAAAAAACCTATCAAGCGGCTACGCCATGACTGATGTTGATCAGACATGCGTATGGTGGCAATAGTTATAAGACTCTCCAAAAATGAGGGCTATTTGGTAAACTGTATCAAGAAAAACAATGGGAAAGTAAACTTTGTTTACTTTCAAGCCATTCGACAAAAGCCGTCAGCATGCGACGGGAGTGTGCTACTCGCATGCGACATTTGGAAAAGATAAACTGATTTTTCCTGCATAGTTCAACCGAACACCTTGCGAAACAAAGTCGCTTTTGGTTATACGCAATCATGCCAGTACGCAACGTCAAAGGGGAGAGAGTGATGGATTACTAACCTTCAAGTCAGAATTATTTTCTCTGACGTATGTGCTTGCAAAATTGCTGACGATTTGGAACTTCTCATGTTGGAATGCGCGGTTCGCACCCATGTCTCATCTACTTGAATGAATTTGGTGATTTTCATAGGTGGCGGGTGAGTCAGGCGAGCTACACTGTGTTCACGAACTACTTTTTTGTACAACAGAAGACCATTCAGTAAGATGGAGGAAAATGTTGGTGCGTTTATGATTCCTTTTACTCAACATCTTTGAGACAAAATTGGAAGATCCTGAATTGCAGGTTTGGATTAAATGTACGCATCCTGCAAAATATCTGTTGGTGATATAATTTGTGCCTTAGAGACTATGTTTGATTTAGGTCCTGTACTACACAAATCTAACGCAGCTCACCCAAACTTTCAACTAATGGTTGAAATTGAGACAAGCAATAAGTTAGCCCGCCTAGAAGTTTGTTTAAACCGTCTGGCTGGCTGTTCTACTTCACTGTTCTTGCGCTTAAAAACTGCTCGAAACATTCACCATATTCATTTCAACAGTTGCATACTACCCAAAGTAAAAAGGAACTTATTTAATTACGTCGTCAACGGTGAGCGGAAAATATGCACACAAGATATGCTAGACGATGAACTTCGCTTTCTGCGTTAGGTTTCGAGATAAAATAACTTTATTGCGATATGTTCATTGGTATTCATTCATATTCACCCGTGTAAGCAGGGACACCAAACGGTTCGCCCGTCAGGTAAAGCTTGAATTAACCACCTTATTCTGGTAGCTGTATGTGTCTACGCCGACCCGCTCCACTGGAAGCATACGTACGTAAGCGAACTCACTCGTTCTGTTCAGCTGAGGCTTTCTCGCTCGGCAGCTTTGGAGTGGAATATGCTTGGTCCTTTAGTATATTATGGACGCGAAATCTGTCCCCTAATTGTCTGTGACAACCCCAGTCAATCCATACCTATTTTTGGGCTTTGTTTTATAGATTCACTTATTTGATTAGTCAAATGCGCCAGTGCCTGCTGGTATTTTGCCATCTCTACCCTCTTGTTTGGTTCTTTGGGCCCTACCTGGAAGACGAGTAGCATGTCTTCATGTGACGGTGCTGGTGCCTACCGACCAGTGGTTTAGCTATACATTGCTCACAGTTCAGCCCCTGATGTTTGGATCATCTCGCCTATGTTAGTCAGTTTATGGGTGCATACGGGATCCAAACACAGTTATGACATCCAAAAGCAAAACGGAGCGCGTTGGCTTGTGCTATGCATGCATGGTTGAACTGTTGATCCTAGACCATTAACCACTGTACTCTGAAGCTGTCTTCAAATACATATTCTGCTAGCGGTTCCCGGACGGTCTCGGTGATTTCTTTTGTTTGTTAGTGTATGCGATGCCGGGCACATGAATTTTCCATCGTTACATTGGCTTCCTATGGGATTTTGAATTCCGGCTAGGAGAACTTAGTGTTTCGCTTCGGAGAGTGTGCCCGTAGAGTCTACAGTGTTTTCATCGCACTCGCACCTAAACGGTAGGAGACGTCACCCGGTCACCGAATTCCGCGCAGTCTACACCTTACGACCGAGAGGCATATATCAGGTAAATGGGCTTTACTAATTTTGACATTCGCACTTTCAAATATTTTTGAAATTCTGAGATATCTTACCTCAGTCGGTAGATGGAATTGATGAATCCTCCTCTTATATAGACTGTTACACCCTCCAAAGGAAACGAGAAATATTCTCACAGGTTTGAAGGCAGCACTTCTGCTCTGTCACTCACTAACGTTACTTCTTTTGCATTCCCGTTACATACTCTTTCTATGATCTGTTTGTAAAGCTGTATCCCCCAAGATAGCATCTGAAATAACCACTGAGTTGTTACAGAAACTTCGACAAATGAATTCAGGCTTAAACTACCGCATGAGCTAGTGATTTATCACTCTGCCGTGGGTGTTTGTTCACTTTCGTTGTCATCACTTATTATGTTATTTCACTCAATCTTCTGTGTACTGTAATTTGTTGTCCAACCAAATTGAGTTGGATTATGCTGTTCCGTCCTAACGAGTGTGTTCAGGGTGGCAGGTGCATTGCTGCTTTTAGTACCTGCTGTACACAAGGAACAACACCATGCGACCGTAGGATCGTCTACAAGAATTTCTCTCACTGGTTTGCAGGACAGATGGGAGGTGCAGCATACAAGAACAAGCATGACAACATGAGAAATTGAACTAACCTACTTTGCTTTTGCCTTTGAATTGCACATGACACTTCGTCCTGAACAATGACAGGGATGCGGACATCAAAAACCAGACTGGAAAAATCGATAGGGAACACGAACGGGGTTCAAAACAGTCAGTGTTTTATGTCTACACTCTTTGTTCGTATAGGAAGAGATTGACCACCAGTCTCAACCGCTTGTACAAACCAGGCTTCTGAAAGCGAATAACAAATGCTTCTGCTAAACGGCTTATCATTCGGATTGTTTGGCTAAATTCACTGAGTCCGTTAAAATGGACTAGGTGTCTTTGGATTGAGATACTCTGTATTTTCGACGTATTCAAATTCAATGCCCTTGGGCTGTTTCACCGGCAATTCCACGAAGTAAACCGACCGCACCATGTAGCTAGCACATTGAAAATTTCGTACATTCACTCCCCATTCCCGACTCCCTCCACCGCACGCCTGTGGGAATTGCATAAGCCCAAGAACTAGCATATTCACAAAATAGACTAAAGTCATCTGTTTCTCGTTTGCTTGTCAACTGCGCGAAAATGCGCATGAGACCTGCTATTATGTGATATTATTCCGGACACCGGAATATCGAGGAAATTTTTTGATTCACTATGGAGAAACAGATCCTGGTTTATTCGAATGAATTTACCACTTGTGGCCAAATTGCAAGCTGTAACTTCAGGCAAAAGGATTTATGATTATTGGATTATGGATAACCAAATCAGCCCAGTATTGAGTAGTTTAATACTTCCTTAATAAATCAAGTAATCTAACTTCTTTCACCAGTTTGGATCGATCTTCGCTGACATATTTATTGAATATCTAGAAACAAAGTTACTAGATGATTGCATACAGTGTTCCCACTTGTACTGTCGTCATATGTATGACACATTTTTTGTGGTCGAAAACATCGCAGGCACTTGATCTCTTGGAGGGTTTCAGCAACTGCCAGTGTGGTCCACAGTTCACCAACGGACATCAACAAGTATTTTCTGCTTTTTAGATCCGAAATTAATTGCAGTTTACCGCTGCGTAATTTGATTTACTTTTCATAACCTGTAACGTAGTGGACAATATTCCAGCATGGGAAGCCTTTACTCAGTGTATTATAAACGGGATGTTGTACACTGCATGCTTGCCAGTCCCCGGTGAACTTGCCACACCATGAAACTTGTAAATGAACTGTGACAACTGTCCTGAACACGGAGGAATAATGGATGGCAGGAAAATTATCGTTATCTACCTCGATACCCAGGATACTAAGGTCAAGAAGGTTGGTAAACAAAAGAAGACAGTATACAAGTCGCTAACTTTAGAGAGGACTAGAATGTTAAGCGAGTCACGTCTGAGACAAGCTCTTACGAAACATATTGTATTGCTTTTTTCATGGTACTGGATACATCGAAATGGACGTTCACTGCATCGGATTAAGACAGATCTGTTTCTCTGACTGTCATACGTGTTTATCTTTTCCAACGATCTTCGGTGCACAAAAAACATTTGGTTTGTTTTGGTTTATTATTTCTTCCGCTTTGTTTGCCTGCTTTTGTAGTATCCAATTTTCATGTTGTTGCGTTGGCACCATGCTTCTTTTCAAGCCGGCATATATATATATATATGTATATATAATGCGTTTCCGTTATTAGTGCATCGGAGAAGTGGGAGACGACTATCTGTGAAGATCCCCGAACATAGTCCTAGAAGCCAGTCATTAAATAATCCGAAAATGTGCAGTGGCTCAGCCGTACTATACTCAATCGACTTCGTTTTTCTGCTAAGGTGTATCAGTTGCGATCCCTCCATTGCTTCGTGCACTGAAAGAAAAAAGCATAAGTGGTTGAGATCACACTCCTCAAACGGGCAATGACTAACGAGGGGTGTGCGGTGAATTCTTCCAGCATCAACAGAATGTCTACGTGCTTCACTGTCAAGCCCATGTACAGTAGATTTTGTGCCCGGGTAACCTGCTCTGCCTGTTTTGTTCGCCGTAGCAGCTGACGTCTCAAGAGACCTAGTAGTTCTTCGTTCAGAACCGGGCATCTCAAAATCATTTGAGTCTTTGGATCGGGACCAACTGAACTGCAACCTTAAACTGATTCTTCAGCTCGAGGAAACCATCCTGCGCAGCCTTTTGTATCTTGGTTGCAGGCCTATCTATTCTATCACAACAACGAGCATTCTCATCATTGTGATTTACCATACATGGGAAATACTGAACCATGTCCACAAAGCTCAACGTTATTTTTCTATGCTAATTTACCAACGATAAATGGAAATTCTTTTCGGGTAGCGTTTCGCACCCAGAAATGCCATCAGAATAAAAAAAACTGCGATGAATTGAAGATCAACAGCTGCGTCCTGTATGGAAAAGCTGGTGCGCATATCTCGCATTTTCATTTCTACTTGTGACAACAGTGGGAAAATCCAATATCAGTTCATCACGAGTAAACCGTGATTTTCGAAATGTTGTAAATGCAGGTCTTGTCTCTACAACCATGTATTTCTTTAGTGATGAAATTGCAACACTACTGGAAAATAGGGAAATATCCGTTTCAGTTAAGCATCACATTGGCTTTTTGATGGGACTGGTAGCGTGTAAATGAGTTCTGATGTGCCGTCCAACAATCCCGAGAACTGAGTGAGCAATACACAATTGTTTCAGACTTTTTCCGACCAATCGGCACTGGACTATTATCCTACCAAACCATGAAGTGGATTAGGATAGAACGGCTGTGAATAGAACGTCAAATCCACTAGGTCTTCTGGGTCAGTTCCTAAAGGGTTATTAAAGTCCGGCACTACATAATTAAGCATGCACTCGTCACCCATTTTGCGAGGCCATTGGACTTGTCGTAGTGCTGTACTTCCAAGAGACCGACTTTTTCTAAAAACGGTGATGCAGATTATCTCTAAGAGAACTGGTCAAAGAATATCTACATCTTGGATAAGGTATCTGACGTCTCATTTAGGCGATCTAAACTTGTCCATGATAATCTACCTACTTTTCTATTATTGCTTTCAAATTACAGTGAACAGGAAGTCTGTTACAAAAATTTACTCATTTGTTGATGATATTTTCTTGGCTATACCCACGTTTTTGATGCAGTTGGATGTGCGCAGCTGAAATGCGACGAAGCTCAACGTTCAAGCCCAAAGATTGATTATTAATCCATCTACATTTCTTGAGTTTCGAAGTCGACGGTACAACCCAGGACTGACTCAGTAATCTTCCCGTGATCCGGGAAGCACTAAGACCAAATGAGTCAAGGTAGACCCAAGTTCTGAAGCCAAATTTCGTGACTATTTATATGCAACTGCTGTTTCAATGACAGAGAGGAACTAATCAGATTTTCGCCATTGAACTGGCTAAGTAAACCACTCTTCAGTGGTTCATCGGAGCGCATGAATAACAAATTAAAAAAGCTGAAAAATGCATTATAACCATTTTGAAATAACAGGGCGAGCCGGGTGGTTTATAGCAACGATAAAGTTACTCCAAGATTCGACTTCGACTTATTGGCATTGATACGTAAGTGTGAGTTATGCGAATGAACTTCTCATTACCTTTGTCTCTCGGTGAACTATGCGATCTGACTGATTACTCAGGCTTGTGGAACGCTAAACGCGGTCACTTATAAATAACGTTGTACACTCTGAATATGTGCGTACTCAAAAACAACACCAGCAGCCTAATCTGGTCCTTAGATAGCAGCTAGTGCCGACTATGCTGTAGGTCGCCTGGCTAAAATGATCACTTTTCACTGTACGAAATTAAAATAATTTGAAGAATTCCGGCAATGTATAGGAAAGCTCTCATGTTAAGGCGATGACTTAAAATCCCATGTCTCCTTGCATTACGCTTGTTGGGCTAGGTCGGATATTCGATGCTCAGGTCAGCTGCAGACTTAATTCCTCGTGGAATATTTGAAGCGCGCGGACGATGTTAACCACAGAATAAAGTGCATAGATCACGATTCATTGTAAGAATGATAGTAAACTAACAATAAGCCCCTCTTTTTTTAGGTGGTATGATCACCAAAACTGGTAAGTGTATGGAATTGTATTTCCCTAAAAATTTGCTTATTTTTAATTAATCGATGATCATGTACAATAAAAAAGAGACACGGCAACGGGAATGTAGAGGGCAGTTTTCCATAAAACCGTTCTCAAAAACCACTCCGTGATGTCAGGTGCACAAAACCGAACATTACGGCATCCATAAGTCCTTGGCCAAGAGGACTGAGACATAGGGTATTATCAGGGAGGCGAACAAATATCAAAATTGACTCACGGGGGCCCGGCAAAAGTAACTTCGATTTTTGGTGGAAAGTTGCAGCTCGGAACAGAACGAAGGAACGCTAATTATAGTCTCTCACCAACCCAGAAAATCCCCAATTAATCAACGGATGACTTGCAGTCATCTCCAGTAAAAAAAATTAATCATTGAGAGGCATACCATTGGTGTGCACCATCTGGTCACAGCGAAACCGCTATCGTTAGACTTCATTGTGAAATTAGCTAATTTTGCCTTCCAACTCAGGGAATGTCCTCGTAGGGCGCACAGGATGAATTGCCAAGGACTGCCCTTGACTCAAGTATAGCCTAAGTCTGCTCGCACGGAGGAAGTAGAAATACGACCTAGCTATGCACGGTCGATCATAAAAACATAATGGGAAAATTCTCGAAACTAGTTTTACCCAGACAACTGGCTAAGACATACTCAAGGCCACTGGTAAGTGCACTTAGAAGGCAGCACCACTCCATGAATGAATGAACCAAGTAACGAACAACTGGTACCAATAGCACTAAAGGCCGTGGAAAGAATTATTCAGAATGCTCGGTTAAGGTATCTGGAGTGGAAGATCTCATTCGTATGTAACCAGTATGACTTTATAAAAGGCAGATTCTGCTTCAGTGGCTTACTATGCTTTCAGGATGAGAAAATCAGAATGAAGAACCGGGGGTTGGGAGGTGGGTTTCCGCTAAGTATTTGACAACTTGAGACATAATTTGCTCCTAAAGAGATGTTAACTGATTGCGAGCTTGGGTAGGGATCGCGAGATCTGGTGGTCTCAGCAGGCTTTAGAGATGTAATCCGCGCCCGCCATGGGAAATTCCCGCAATGTTGTTTCATCTCGTCCGAATAACCGGTAGGAAAGCATTAGGCGTGAGCAAAAAGATCTGTGAAGCTGGTGGTCCGCCTATCGACAATCAGCAACAACGTCTTGTACGCTGGGCGGAACTATTTCAAACACAGTTTATCTGGGCCCCAGCGTCTGCGCCTCCCGCAACTATTTCGACAAGCCTTCGGTGGCCTGTTACAACAGTTCCATCAAATGAGGCGAAGATCTGCAGAAATTTGAGACTTAGGTCGGCATAAAGTGGCGGGCTCTGATGACGTTTCCAAGGATTTATTTAAAAGTGGCGAAATGGAACTGGTCAGGGAACTTCAAGTTTTGTTCTCGAAAATCTGGCACTCCTAGAAGGTCCCCTTCTATTAGATGGAGGGAGACAGTTGTCGTCCTCACCTCCAAAAAGGGCTTTCGCAGTGACTGCATTAACCGTAGTGGCATTAACTCCATCCCAAGAGCGATCAAGCTGCTTTCGTCCCTCGATCTCCGTTGGGTGTGCAACACGCGTGAAGGGCAAACTCGCAAGGAATGGGGCGGGTTTCGCGCTGAAAAAAAAATTAGCATGAATATGGTCACATCTAATACGAAAAAACGCAGTTAGTTAGTGCTTCTTCGTGATAAACACTCAAATGAAGTTCTTGTACTTGGAAAAAGCCTAAAGTCTAGTTATGAATTTCTCTGAATGAAATACTGCGTTTTGCGACAAGTTTGTTTCCCCAATGTTACACCGCATTTTTCGAGTCTCATACTAGGCGTGATGTTCGAACTGCCATTAGTGAATCACCGGGAATATTGAGCCTAGAGTTTCTCAGTCGTCTGCTTATGATTTCAAATGTGAACCACATAACCGCATACTGATTATCTGCAAATACTAAAATCAGTCTAATGAGATCGAAGTACAACTCATGTTTGATGAAATCACTAGATACGGTTTATTGCAGAATACGGAAATTCGGAATCATACGGCGTAAAGATTAGTGAGTAACCAACGAGTATTGTGCTGTATATTTGTTTTCGTTTTGGTTTTTATCGAGTCCTCTGTGACAACACCAGAAGATTCATTTTTATTTCTAATTATTTCCATTTGAATTTGGGTAAAAGCTCGTTATTCGATTGGTTTATGCTGTCTGGTGCGATTTCAGCAGTCGAGAAATAGGCAGAATCATTTGAATCAAGTTGTCCATGCGGACCCAAACTCTGAAACAATTACGGAAAAAATTCTACAAAAGCACATTTACAGTTGATCGCAAACTCAGAACGCGATATCACTAAAACAGTGTATTCGTTCATGGAAAGCTGTGCATTTCAGAACAATTACTTAGATTCTATTGTGCAAGTGTTGTAAACAAAATATTTTGATATTCCTTGTGAGTAATTACTACTCACCAGAATCCAATCGGTTAGATGGGAGAGTCATTGCTCTTAACCATGATAATCGGTTAATATGGTTTGGTAAAATTACAAAGTCTGAAGAGGAAAGACCGCTGGCACCCCGGAGCATAGGCACACACTTCCAATAGGTCCTGCTTTCAAGACTAAGTGCATTGCTAATTGGTAAAAACATCCGGAATTCATGAAGGTAAAATAATAACTCACATGCTGCATTTTTTTTCATACAATAGACGATTGGATTAGATTTGGGAAAGGTCACAATGTTCCACAAGATTAGGTCGCGCTTATCCTCGATGCATAATCAGGGCAACAGAGCAGAGGAAATGTATCACTTTAGAACATAGCCATCTGTCCATGGACCAATCATTAATCTAATCGCGAAATATTTAGTCAGGAGTCGATCATACACTAACTACCCGGGAAAGCCCCTACCATGAGTGATTGAATGGCACAAATACCTGTTGCCTCAATTAAGATTCTGAATCTGGATTCAGACACGCTTTACTGTAATCCATATAATACCTTACTGTTATTTTTTCGTAGCCGCAATAGCTGTTCGTTGATTTTGAGAGAGGAATTCAAAGTCCAGTGAGTTGGAGTTAGTATATGCAAACAAAATCTCTAGCTTGTACAATTAATATTGGGATCATCTCGAAGATCGAATTTTGGAGCACTTGATTAGCATTATGACAACTTTTGGAGCAAATGCTTTCAGTGAGTCTTTTAGGAAGAAGCCGTTGTGAACACCTGGAAATTCAACCGTTTTAAGAGAAAAGCTGAAATGTGCCATACTGATAGTAGGAAAAATTCACGAAATTTCGACTATCTGCAGAGAAGACCGAAAGTACTATACGCTTATATTTTGAGGCCGGTTCACCTCGGAGGATTTCGCTCTAAGGAAAAAACCTACCAGAACTTTCGAGTATATCGATACAAGCGATCAAAAGCATGTATGGAATTTGCTTGCCTTGTTTGTGAGTTGTAAATGACCGTTCTTTTGTTGGTCATGTAAATGGACATCAGCATATAGTAGATCCCTTTTGGGCTTGTAGAGAAGTAATAGCACTGTGGAGGGAAAATGTAGATCCGCATGTGAACATCATGAACAGTTGGAACGGAGGAGGAAATTTTCCAGGTAAATCTGTAGGTCCAGCTTCTAGAAGCCCGTTGAATATGTCACTAGGACAAAATATGGTAAGATGATTATTTGCAGGTACAAGAGACTCAGATGATCAGGTAAATTTTGTCCTACAGTGCAATTCCCGATAATTAGACAAGGGAACAAAAAATAAGGCACTGGTCCAATTCATTTGAATCTAGTTAAACCCAATGAGATTTTTATTTAACATAGTCTGCTTTAATAAGATTAAAAACAGGATGTTTCCTGGTATCCAGATCGGTCAAAAACAACGAATAAGTGGCATTGTTCATTGGCAGAAAGATTAGAGAACGGTCATTCCAGGGAGATCAAATGCGCACTTAGAACTCTCAATTCCAAACAGACCTATTCAGCTAGTTTGACCGATATCTTGTGACGTTATACAATCCCAAATCAATAGTCTCGCGGGCTCAGTGATGAAGGATTTTGATCATAGGGTAACATTCTTTTTTCTCCACTGACTGATGATTACTGAAGCTTTCATTTAAAGTGTGCAATGATAGCGTCTATTTGAGGGATAAACAATGGAAACTGATCACTTTTGTCTATGATTCAATACAAGATTCAGTCAACAGTTATACCATCATCACCATCCAAGTGGTGTTTAACAGCTTCTCTGCAAAAAAACAAAAGTATGGTGTCAGCGTTAATGCAGGGCGGTGGAGGTTTCCCTCATGTCTGTCATGCCTTTTGGAGGAAATGCAGAAATGGACTGACATCTCCGGTGGGACAGTTGAAATCATGGCCACACAGGGATAAAGGCAACAAAATTCAGAAACTCCCACCTGTAGGGACATTTCACTATGTGCAGTTGTTAAATTTACATTATTGTGCCGTTACTTTAGTCTCCATCTCGTGACACCAAATAACGGTGGGTAAAATCACCCAATCATAGGGATTCCTATTTTAGCACCTACCGTGCATCAAAGATATGATCAATACAACCCTAACTGAAATGGAAACCGGCTTGAGGCGCAACTGCACGTCCTTTGGGAGTAATAAGAACCCCATAGAAAGTCATTCCTGCTTGCAGTGTAGATACAGTACGGAGCATTTTTCACACGAACACCTATCAACTTTCCTTTACCTCAATGCAATTACTGTCTCTCACCAGTCCATAAGAGGCTGTTTTCTTGTTCAGATTTATCCCAGGAATTAAATCCGATGTTAACGTTTCTTCATCAGGATTGAAGAAAGACGGAGACAACCCATCTGGTACCCTATGCTACCTTCTGCCTTTCAACAAGAGCTATCTCTTCGATACTTACTTACTAAAAAGAAATTGAAAAAAAATCGAAAGTTCCAGTTTTCCAAGTTTTGCAAATGACGAGAGCAAATATTAACTGGAGCGACCTTTATGTGGACCTTGGTAAAACTGGTTGGAATTGCCTCGATGAAATAAATTCCAGACCACTCCAGCATCCCTCGAGATCCTCTCGCGTTCCCGAGTGGCTTTTTGTTCAATCTTTGATCTTCATATTCTCTGACTTTGGCTCGGCATTCGGATCAGAATGACCCAAGTGGCCCCTTTATGTAGTGTCTGACTAGCAGAACAACAACAAGATTAACGTTAATGTTTGTTGTGGAACGCATCGTAACCCTTCTGCAAAATAGCTCCTGGTAGACCTGCTAGAATTGCATTCTGAAGTGGATATTGTTCATTGGTCATATTTAATAAACCGTGGTTTCCTTTGCCTAGGTAGACCGAACTTTTTTCCGTCGTGAATATTTTGTAAATCTTCATTCGGCGAGCCTCGGTGCTAGTGCCGTTTGACCACTATTTCATTTCAGATTTTGCACAGTTATGGAGCGATATGCCCTACTTAATTATCGGCACAAATTACAGTGATGCACTGGTTCGGTTCTGTGATAGTCTTTATCGGGGCAGCTTTGCGACAAAAACTCACTTCGATTCTCTAGCTCGCAAGATCAAGGTTCATTGCCAACTAACCGTGGCAATACTTTAGTTGACACTGTCAATTTGGCATTTTTCCGCCAACCGCAATGTTGACCCAATCATCTAGACGTGATTTACAACCAAGAGGCAGTTTTGTTCAACACACCAAATTTTTATCACGCGAGACGGTCATCGGTGAACACAGTCACATTCAGTTACTGGTAAAATGTGGGAATAGTGAAAATGGCATTTAATCGACCACTAGGTGTATCAAGGTTCTAGAGTAAAACTACCGATTAGTTTACTGAACGCTCGCCTCCGTCACCTAGAGAATCTGGAGATGCGCTGCGTTTGCCGCAGTAAAATGTTCTACTTTTTTCTTAAATTTTTTAACGTATGTAAGAATTATTCAACGCAATTAAAACATTACTGGTGTACCGTCGGTCAATTTCCCCTCGTTGTAACCCTGAGCCGACTGTCATCCGTCTTTTTGATAACGTATGTGTCTTGTCGGCTTATTGAGCAAAATATATATCTAAAAGCGGTTGGTTTATTCGACGCAGAAATGGATGTACTTTGAATGTTTAGAAAGATAAGAAATGGTTTGGGCAAATTAATCCTTACGGTTTTCGACTAGGTAGTCTGGGGTAGAAGCAAATTTTGTAACAACCACCAAATATTTCGCATTAAAAAATCAGTGTCATTTGCCAGGTGGAGTGGGTTAATAAAACGGAATGATCAAATGGGTTTCGGCAGATTGTTTTTGCGTTGTTATGTCAAAAAGATATTAGCTCTCCCTAAGCATATTCTTATTTTGTTGACTGAAGCACAACAAATCAAAGGTGAGTAGAAACAGCATGATCAGCAAGTCAAATACCTAAATTCGTCACCTAATTCAGCTTGCAAAAAAGCATTCTAAATCTCATTTGAACCCGTGTTTTACCTGTGGTCGAACAGTTCCTTTGTGTTTGGAGATAAATCTGCATTTCCAAGCTATCATGTCGTTATCAATTCAGTAACTGACTTCCCGAATGAGGTCAGTGTTCGATTATTGAGCATTTAAACCCTGAGGTAATTTGGGACCATGTGAACACACGGTTTTCATGTCCTGATAGAACATCTGTTATGATAACTGACTTGAATAAAAGCAACATACACTAAAATTGCTCTCTACACTGGCGACCAAAGTTGTGGCGAAAATGGGAACTCGTTAACCCTGGAATCAGATATCAGCCATCAGAAAATGGGCTACTGTTAATGATTAAAAACTGGTACCCGGTATCGTAACCAACTGCGGAGTGAACAATCACGGATTTGATTGAACAAGGGAATATCTCGGTGTACTTATCTGATAACGGGCAGGAACCATAAAACTTGTTATGGACTTCCGAAGATATCTGGCTCTTTTTGTGCGTCTACGAATACCGCTTATATGGAAGCACTTCGTATCAAATGAGCTTAGTTGACAAGTGTCATACAAGCAAATTACTGGCACTAAGAATCGGCACTTATCAGCTGGAGATTTAAAAATTGACTAACACATGGTTATATTAAATTGGGGGCGTTGACTGTCACGACAGCTGAAAATTCAGATTTCAACAAAAATGTGCTACCTTCATCTGAGCCCGTCATATACAGGCGAACAAGTTGAAAGTTCCATTGATTCACAATGAGTATGGCTTGTCCATGAACGAATTGAAACGCATTCGCATGATGCCCGGAGCCTAAGCGGCAATTTAACGTTGCACGACAGCAGGTCGGAGATGAACTGAGTGGCCGAATGAATGAGCGAATATGCGAAAATTCGTTCAAATAAGCAGTGTGATCTTGACGGACTATGATTATTCTAAATTGATTCTCGAATTCGGCAGTCATTTACGTTTTGACCTTAGGTTTCAAAATGAAGAATTAAACTCCAGGGCTTCGAATTTGTTCACATTTAAGCTTTAGTCAGGGAGAAGATATTCAAAATGAAAATGCATATCGTAAAATGAAATTGAACCTTCAATGGTGAACGTTATAAGTTGTGAACCTATGATCAGGCGGAAACGTGATAGCCTTGTTTTTAATGCACAAATTCAAACAAATTAGATTTTCATCTAGCTAAGGAAACCATCAACGGGAAGTGATCCAGTTTATTCGTTCCCGAAGGGTGTTGGCGGGCAGAACAAGATTTATTCGGCTACATCCGAATCCAGACGGGGTAATAGTGATTGGCCGATGATTAATGACTGCTCTTCAAGAGAGAATTCCACAGAGGGGGCATTGAGAACAAGTGAAAAAATAAAAATCGTCAATATAAATATGCTCCGCAGCTGATGTTGATACCATACACAAAAATGAGATTGAAATAGCTGGAATTCGATTAGACAACTTGCAGTGAAGTCTACGGCAGTGACGCGACAATAATTACTTATACAAAGCAAAGATACACGCACTCCAAAAATGAGTGATTTCTCATTCTCTCGCTAAATTTATTACCAGTGTGATAAAAAAATTCACACGAATAGTCGTTGTTCATATTTATCTTGAACGAGGTGAACTCGATTATCCCAAAAGCGAAATGAGTGTCTTTGGCGGCCAAAAATGTGACATTTTGAACGTTGCAATTTCGTAGAAAATTTTTTCTGAACTGTCCTAATAAAATTTGCCTCAGTTTCAGTGCCTTCATTGTCTTATTGCAGTCTTCACTGACGGTAAGCTTGACAGTTAGCCAGCATTTCACATTTCACCGAACACGCTGACGATAAGCAAATAATCACCAAAAAAATATATTCCGGATACGTTGCGAAATACAGTCGAAGGAAATTCTGGCTAGTCACGAAGAACAAATGAATTGTCTAATAGGAATTTCAGAATTAATCTTACGATATCTGTTCTGGTTGATAACTTACCTGGTTTATAGATGACAGCTGTACATTCATTTACCGCCTAATAAGACATTTGGTTCTACTTCTTAAATGCTGACGTCGTCGAACATAAGAGTATCCTATGTTTCATTGCGAACCGTTGCTCTCTTGGATGCTCACACGAATCGGGCAAAGCGCTTTGCCATAGAGACTGTGAGCGTCTGAACTCAAGAATGTCAAGTCCATAAGTAAATTGACGAAGGCTTGCCTGGAATCGGTATGTAGACTGTTTCCAAGATTTATCCGCCTGTAAGGAATAGACGGAAAAAATTACGGATAGGCTTTTCTGCAGAAGGTTTAATCGATCGCTCCAGGAATCTCAAAGATTTGACAAACGGATTGCAAATATTTTCTTCCTAGTCAAGTGTAGCTAATTTTAAGCACCGATTCCTCTTAGGGGAACACTTGATTGTCTTGATCCCACTATCGATGCAACTAGCCCAGGCTGTGTAATTCTAACACGGGAGATAGCAATATTAATGGCAATAATAATATTAACAATATTAATACAGGTTTTGGAGATGTTGAACACATAAATCGAAGTATGATGTTCGCCAAAATGATAAATGCTTAAAGACTGATATTCACTGAAAAACTCGTTCATCCACGGTTAGTTCCTTCGTTTTGCAACCTCTGACCGTCAGCGATGGGACTCCGGTCATCAATTGACAACTTCCGGCCAATTGTAGCAGTTTTAGGTCAAAGTCCGGTAGACGTTGGTTGATTTTGATCATTTTCAGCCTAGGGTAGAATACATACATGTTTCCGGACAATGCAAACAGTCAATGTGAACTGCGTGTTCCGAAAAGGTAATCCTATAATCCTGTTGCAATTTTCCCAGTAACCGTAGTCAACGAAAAAAGAGTCCAATGCTCTTGAGACCCTAACCGTTAGAAACAGCACTGGGCTACTAAACTGATATTTCGTTTACTTGCCTCTGAAAACGCGTGACCGTGATGATCCAGTTATCGTCCGCAGATGACATTTAGCTGAGATCGCAGAAAAATGCAGGCAGAGGAGAAACTCTTCTGCCCAGTTCGTCAAGAGTTTTTCTGACTATCTGTTTTTGATAGAACTGATAATCTGGTCCTTCGTAATAGCTTCTTGGTTTATTTCGTACCTCACTTTAACGGGTGTGCTAAATTCATAATCACACTTGTCCTGGAAACTGAATGTTGCTTCTCACCCTAATTATGCCAGTGGCTTTGATCACGTGATTAATAAGTATCGTTCAGGTTACTGGCAAAATCATAATTAATGCAGTTTTCACGCTTTTGATGTCCTCAGACATTAGATAACTCAGGAAATCACTCCCAGTACAATTGAATGATAAAGAGCATCACTCATCGCAGATGAAAGAAAGAAAAGCGGCTGTGCAGATTTGCTTTACTGTTTATTAATGATGAATCGACTGCCGATACATCATGATTGGCCGTCTTTTTATCGAAACGAATGTGACCCTATTCAAATTTTAAACACCTTTATCGTTCGATATCACGAGAAACCGGTACAGCAAAACTCCCATCCAAGTGGATAGTTTCATCGTAGGCATTTTGGCGATTTATGTTGAATCATTGTGTGATCAATTGATTAAAAAGCTAGGTTACTGAAGAAACAGCAGTGGGTTGAGAGCAACCAATCCCAAAGCAACAGTTAAAATGTCATTTATTTCACTTTCGAACAACATATAAACCGCCTGATGATACCGACTCTCTTTTGCAGCGGCTTTAACCCTGACGTTCACTTGTAAGTCGCTGACACGAATTCATCTTTTTTAGCTTGTGAGTTCTAGCGATAATAATTACATCTACTTCATTAGACTAGCTGATCACGATCAGGCGGCCAAAATAAAGATGTTTCAACTTGAAGGTCAATGGTTCGAATTCTCCCATCGCCCGTCAGCTCTCCTACTTCGCACCCTTCAGGTGGCCGCATCTCGGTATCTCTTCGTTTCAGTAATGGATTGCAAAAGTAGAAGAAAAACACTCAAATAACTTAACAAGCAAACCTGTCTACTTTGATAGATCTATTTGGGTTGCTCGTTTTCCTCAAGGTTAGCGCTAAAATGCCAGAATAAAATCAAAGTTATTCGCTAAAACAACTTTCAGCTTTATTTTCCTGCCGTTCTCGAGGAGACCGTGTAAATGAATTTGGTTGTTTGTTCGTACGTTACTAAGGGGTGTCCGTAAGTAAATATCAATTTTTTTCCGAGCATAGATTGGAAATCACTTGCTGTTCACTCTTTTGTTTCAAATGTAATATGTACTGGAGCTTTTAAAGCTTGATTATCCAGTTATCCTCAAATGCATTAATCTTGTAAGTTTCAAGTTCCCTTCCTGTAACTTCTAAGTTTTGAGGCTATATTATATCGTTTGCTCTTTTCCTTCTTTTTTGTTGATTAAGGGATGCCGAAAATTTTCAGGAAGGTGGTAGCAACCTTTTATAAACTCCGGAATGGCAAATTGACGTGCCGTGAGGATATTCGAACCCACGACGTTTAACCATAAGCATCATAATTTAGACCTTTTGAACGTTTGCATGCGACACCTGAGACGGTATGCTCCGATTATGCTTGCACAATGTTGCTGACCGTGTCAAGCAAACCATAAGTTGCGCACATATCGAGAACAGTAAGCTTTAAGATTTAGGTAGGTACTGCGTCCCACATTCGTGGGAAAACAGAAACTAATAAAATAATGGGCTCATTAGCAGCTCATCACAGTTCAAAGTTTTTTATTCCCTTACTGAATAACCCCACACAATAGGTATTTTGCAGGATCAAGATGCGCTCAGTCGAGTACAAAAACGCTTTTGGGTTAATTTCGTCAATATTATCCAGACGTTTTATATGGACTGAACTTTTGCAGTGATAAAACAATGTGATTCAAAAAGAATGAGCCATAGTGATTGCACAGGATGAACTGATTTCACCGAATTTCCCTATTGAAACTTTGAAAATTATTTTGCATAGAATAAAATTAACCTAAGGGATCAACATTACTATTACTGCCGCAATACCCTCAGAATGAGACGCAATTTTGAGCAACGCAAGCCATATTGTTACTGCTAGATTTAATTTTTATCATAATCTTGCTATTGATATTGCACAGACTAAAAAGAGACACAAATGCTGGACGTTCGAATTAAAAGCTCTACCTAGTGGCTAATCTTCCCTCAGAATCCGGTGTTTTGCATCCCGAATAAATACTCCAGTGGTTCCTGAACGATAATTAGCGGTCATTTTGCCTCACCACTGTATGTGCTAAATTAAAATTGCCAGACTAAATCAACAGGGGCGCTGGAGTAGAAATCCAGGATATCTGTTACTGATTCAACTGGAACAACTTTAGTGGGTAGACCTGTTTTGTTCTGAAATCCTGTTCTTATGAAAGTTTTGAGGCGATATTCAAGATAATCTTCAAAGGTGATTAACAATGAGGATTAGAGTCACGTATCAGATAGGAACGTCTTCCTACAAAAAAACGAACCAGTAAGGGCGAAATATGTGTAGTCAATCATAGCAATGTCCGCTGTACCAAAATGTAGGGAAAACCTTGAAATCGGAAGGTTTCAAATGAACTGCATGCTCCGTTTTTCACAAATTAGATTCATACGAATATGGAACAGGCTGTAGAGAAGTTAAAATTAGAAAATAGTTCGTTTTTTGAAACTTTTGATCTGTTTGTATGAACACCGAACTGTCAATACTTTTGAACTCATGTACGTCGCTAATGCACGACTCTTAGAGAGTGGTTCCGATTGGCTGAACTTCATCCACGTCAAAACCTTTTTTCTCACTCAATCCCATTTAACAAGATCTTGTAGAAAATGCAATCATTCTAAAAAAAGTTTCTTAACATTTCCTTGTGCTTGTCATTTTACAGATGAAAACCAAGACGTGCCTGCTACTGGTGAGGTTCCGTGAGCATAATCAGTGAAAAGTCAATATCTCCCTATTTTAGTAGTAGGAGATCGGGTGTTTACATGAAATAATTCACCATGTGATATCATCGCTCAACTCACCATAAAGAAACCATGCAAGCACTGTACAGCTGTTTCATCCTTGTTAGGAATCATGAGCAGTGCATATCCACCGCACCCGAACTGGGACGCGAACCCGGGATGATTCCTAACAAGGATGAAACAGCTGTACAGTGCTTGCATGGTTTCTTTATGGTGAGTTGAGCGATGATATCACATGGTGAATTATCTCCCTATTTAGCAGACCACGTTTCACAAGTGACAAAACTTTGCACCTGGACCGGGTACAACAAATTTTCGCCCACCAGATCAGGCCCTCGACTCATCAATGTAACCAACATGATGGAGCGAATTCCTAGCCGATTTGATCAATACAGTCAGCTGTTTAGATTCTTGCACAAGGTTCGAACATCCTGATCATTCGCTGGTGAAATATATGAAACGTTGAAAGCATACCTCAGCTCGGCGGCCCTATAGTGATTGAACATTATCTGTACGTTGAGAAATAGGACAAGTTTGCAACGGTTTTTGGGTTGGTTTGCTAAGGTTTGGTAAATGGAAGAATGAAACTGTACCGATAGATAAATTTATCTCACTAATGAGTTGTGCTCAAGTGGATTCGATCATTACTGATTTGAAACAAATCAAAACGTTTTTCTTAAGGCCAGAAAGCTTTCTGTTCAGCTCAAGAAGAAGGAACCGAAAATAGGAGGATTAACTGAGAAAAGTTGGTAAAATCTTGTAAATTTAATGACTGTTTGGTTGTGCACATTTAGGTATAGGGTGATTTCCCTTTGCGCTGAATGGAAGAGATGATTAATCGTATTTTTTGCGTATTTATTTAATCGGAAAATGTTTATGTTGTTCGCCTCTTCGGTCACCGGAATTTCAGATAAGGAAGCCCGAGAAAAGCGTAAGTTGTCTTAATGACGATTTTAGTGATTTGATGAAAGTGATCAAAATCACGGCTTTTCAAGTGGACGGTTGGTGGTTCAGCTCGTCCTCCAGTCTGCCAAAAATGCTCATATGCCAGCTGGTCGCGATCCGGTTCCTGAAAACGTTGTATTTGCCATTTTGTTTGTAATTCATACTTTAGGTACGATACAAGTTCAGGCGAAAAAAACTATATTAGTCGATTCGCGAAGATCTTGATCTATCCATGGTGAAAGCTGACCTCGCATGAAGGGAAAGAGTCTTTCAGTCGTGAATAACGCAATCAGCTGTTGTATGTTATCGGTGAAAAATACCAACGGATCAGCTTTTGGAAACTTCCATTTATTACGTCTTCCCTTGGGACTGGTCTTATAGATTCTAAATTGCTAGGCGTGCATGTTCGAGAAGCCTCCCAAACAGTGAAAGCAGGTCAAACTTACCTCTGCTGGTCGTTCATTTGGTCGTCGAACCCATTGGATTCCACAGAAGAGTGGGCTGTACAAGCTGAACTAAAATAAGCATTAGAGGGAAAAGGGATATCTGAGTTTCTGACCCCGGAGCAATCGGGTTAGCGACCTAAATGTTTCTATTCGATTAAATTTCCGTGTACTTCGAAAGTGTCCAGAGCAGTTGGACTGGAAAAAGAAAAATGTTGGTTTATTTCATTAAAGGAACTATGGACGAATTGAGAGACGAAGTTCAGACGTCTCATTCTACCATTCAGATGACGACCAAGACGGGAAGGCATACATTGAACATTGTTGAAAACACTAGTGGCTGGTCAACTGCAAATCGAATGGTTATCATCCATAAACCATCAGAAACTTACGGGAATTTTTAATCCTTATTTCACCGGCTGTGATGTGTATTGGTTTTATCATTCCAAGGTAAAACTGCAGACGGAATAAGTAAAAGTTTGCGTATTTTGCTGGATATCCAAAGTTGCCTTTGAACTGAGATAGATGGATTATTGTTGACTTCCGATTTTGGAACACCGAACTTTTGACAAATCGAAACAGCAAACTGATCAGCTTCGAACAACCCACCGGCTTTCAGATACGGTGTTTCTTGCAAACACAGAACCAAAACTGTGTTCTACGGAGCAACAACGTGCATGCCCTCGGCAAGCGGAAGGTCTCAGTTCGATATCGGCTCGTGGCGTTTACTTTTGTATATTTAGTGTGTAAGTGGACTTCCCGCTCTATGTAACTTCTGGTTTTTCATGCCTCTTTAGAATAAGTGCAGGTAGTAGTTTATGCCAGGAATTCGATTTTACTAAACTCTAACTTGGCTGTCAGTAGGATATTATTAGAATTTGATCATGACGCCAGAGACTTTGCTGCAGCACCTGAAAAAACTGACAGTCTGTGAAAAGGCGAGCATTGAACATGGTCACTGGAATAATCAAGTAATGAAGTAATTGTTGGAAGAATCTCTAAGATATACATGAGCTTTATCTGAAATGTCTCATTTTTGATGGCTACCTCTTGAGATAAATATATTTTGTTGGATTCGTTGTTGCACTGTCTTGAAAAAAGAAAATCTGATATTCGGATGGGAAATAGGGAAACAAGTTCCAAAAAACATCTTCCCGTGGCTTCCACTTTATAGGGTCAGGCTTGTGTAACTTATTGCTTTATATTCTATAGATTTCACAACGAAGATACTCCGATCTGGGCATAAACAAGGATAGAACCTGCTCTCGATTGGTCACGGTTTCATCAGATGCGCTTGTATCTGCTGGGAAAATTCTCTCCAACACAAAATCACATTTAAAGCCACCAAGTTTTTTTGGATTGGCATTTGATAACAAGCTACCTTTCACTATCTTTCCATTAAGCTTATTAAAATGTTATATCTGGTATTTATTGGCAGCTTTTAAGTAAACGTTCAATCAGTTGCCCTCCTGACTGCGTCAGTGAAACAGTCCCGGATTTATAAACCCGAAGTAGGATTTACTCTACCATCACTCGCTCCTTCAGCTTTGTGTATCAGATCGATCAAATCTAAAACATTTGTGTCCTTTCTCGCAATTCGGGCGGCTTGAAAATCCTACATGATCCATGCAGGCAACCTGAACAAAACTGACTAAAACCACTAGCTCGCTTTAAGGCTCACGAAAGTGGTGGGGATTCCATAGCACCCAAAAGTCCAAACGTAAAACGGATGCAATTTCGGTGCTACACAAATTTTCGTGGCCTAGTAGCATCGGATTACAGTTCATTAGTGCATCGCAGTCGCTTTGAAAACTCTAGTTAATTGAGCACCCATAAGTTAATTTAGAATAAAGACATTTATTGCCTGAGATTAGCGCTGTTTGCAAAATTCACATCAGGCCACCAAATCAGGTGACTAGGGCGGACTACTCACTCGTGATATGCCCTTCTGTAACATGTGTTGTCTGAAAAAAGGTTTGTTCTGCTCTGCACTGTTGCTAGTCGTCCGTGGTGAGAGACCAATAAATCAGAGCCAGAGGGTTGCTGACCAGTAAAAAACGTGTCTAATGTGGCGGACAATATAACAAGCAGGTCGACCGTCTGCAGTTAACCTGGGCTTAGACTCTGATCACATCTGGAAACTGACAACTCAAAGCTCTCGACTGAATGGTTTACATTCAGATGGCATACCGATGCTACCAGAACACTCTGAATTGATTCGTAATGGCTGCGCCCTTTCTTCAATCTCCAAGCCTTTTGAGATAATCAAACTGATAAACCCAGCTGAACTCATCTGAGGTCTCTACGTCATCCAACCATTTTGGACTTATCGCGACCAAAATACTGGAGCTAGACAAGATTGGCATAATTCGTATTAGCTGGGTAACTATGAGAAAAAGCCAGGCAAAGTCCTGGAGCGAAATCCAATCTGGTAGATCCGTTTCTGTTTATCTCTTATTCGATAAATAGTAAGAGAGAAAAAATTAAGGAAATCTAATTTCAGCATCCATAATACATAGTTGAAATTATCCTAACGTCATCATGAGAAAGAATTTATCAACAGTTTTTTTCTTACAAACATCTTATATCAGTTAATGAAATGGAAAAAAGCAGTAAGTTCAAATACTTACCATTATTAATAGCTGAAGGAGTAAAGTGGTGCATCAAGTAACACAAATAACAAACTCGATTAATTTAAAAATTCCATTTATATAAAGTGGGAGGCTATCAAGGGTGATTGGTTTCATATCACTGAATAGATTGAACAATAATTTTTTTTAATTGTTGAATTCAAGTCCTTTATGTATAAGGCCTGTCGATTCTGATAGACATGACGTATCTAAGACGATAATGGTACGAATTTTGGTTCATGATTTAACTCCGACGGCCCATTGGTGCTGAGGGCAGTGATACTGCCGAGAATTAGGATAAATATATCACCAAATATGTTGACCGTCCGCTTGGTTTCCAAAGCCGTGGACATGACTGGCAAAATCTCCTAGGATGTCCCTTTTTCCGGCAATCATAACATCATATAAAGTTGGCCGAGTACAAAACGATTTCTTCAGACGGACGATAACATCGGAGTAATTTCTTATTTATCCTAGACACGATGTACTGTACAATAAACTCACCAGAAACGACTTTTGTCCTAACAACCACCCAATATTTGGCTGAGCGAATGCGACAGTCAATGGAAACCAAAAACATCTGTAAATCAATTAAAACAGTTGTAAGTTAGATAAAAAATATTATTTATTTTGTACTATATTCTTCCTGAAGAAAAGACTGTTTTCAAAGCTCGTAAGTCAGAACAATTTGCTTAAAAAAGTAGTAACATAAACGTAGACAAGAAACGTTGCTTGATGTTTTGTGAATTTAGTCTATTGCCGCCAGAATTTATGGAACCCTGCAAGCTTCTTCGGCTTTAGAGGATCATGACAAAGCGTCTAACGTAATCATGGTGATATCGGAGTCCAATCGACAGACGAGAAAACTGGATATTTTATTTCACTACTGAACCCTATTCATGAGGATGGAAAAACATCTGAAAGCCAGCACTGAAATTCCATGTTGTCGAAATTTCAAAGTGAATGATAGAACAGCTGTGGTCGACTAACACGGACTAACTGAATAAACATAGATGAAATGCAAAATGTATAGAGTTAAAATTCCGGGCACGTCAGGATGCAGTTCACTGATCAGCACTATAAGGGACTTGAAATGTGCTCCCTGAAGCTAATCGCGGAATGGGCTAAATCATGAAAGATTAGCCTAGGAGTATAATGCAAACACTACGATAGACAATCTAACAGATGATGAATGAGATCGCCGCCTGCCGTGTGTTCACCTGCTATTAGTTCACAAATTCAATTGTTTCGTTAAAGGCTGTTGAAGGTTTATTAAATTTTTACGAGCTGCATGTGGTTTAGAAAAGAGATTACTGACGAAGCTGAAGTTCAATGAACAGGTTAAGCAAACAAATATGAAACAGTGCGAACATCGTTCCGTCTTTTTCTTTTCACCTGTAATTCCACAGCATTTCCTCAAATTTGTGGTGTCTATTTTTTTAGTCAGACTATATTTGACCACGCAAATCTGTGTTTACTCCTATGATCAAAGAATCCTACTAGATTATAACAATCACAGGGGTTTTACATGACATCCAAATCAAATCACAGATAACAAATCTACACTAAATCATGCTAGTATTTGTGTGCTTCATGAACTTTTGATTTCAGCGCAAAAGTTGCACAACTTAGTGCATCGAGAGCCTGTTTAGGTGGGTGCTGCGCCTTGCCCGCTCAGCTAACAGATAACGGATAAGGGCTTCTCCAGTTATGTGCTAATAATCCTTTACTCCTGTTTAGCACGGCCTTCTGACAAAGTTCGTGTCCCCCAGTAACATGGCAATCTGCTTTCACAGGTAGCCTGAGTCAGACTGACCATATCGCAACAAACGACAATTAGGACGGTCCTGTCCAGAACTAGGTTGTATTGGACCACGTACGTCGAATTGGACCATGCGTTAGTTTTAATGCGATTTTTGCTGCAGCTGAATGACCATCGATGCAGGCCACAAATCCGATTGGCTGTCGAACGTTTGTCTGATTCGGCTGTTCGCAACAGCTGCGAACAGAAACTATCCCAGGGACTAAGAGCTGCGACCAGTAGCAATGTAGACGATCAGTGGGATCAACTTAAGCAGGCTATGCATTTGGCAGCAAATTTCGCCTGCGGTCCTAGATCCAGCGTTCATCAAAAACACTGGATCTCGCAGGGGTCACTGGGTCTAATAGAACAAAACGTCAGCTCTCTAAATGACAGGAGGTAAGTAAGATGTGTTGATAGTTGCAGCGTCAACTGGCTATAAGCCGTAAGAATAATCGTGAAAACTGGTGGGTTAAGGTAGCCGAAGAGACGGAGGGAGCTGCCGCTTCAGGTATTAGTCAAACACTGTTTAAGCTTATACGCGACAGCGGTGAGCTGCGAACTTCGGTTAGTGAAGTCGTGTGCGATAAGAATGGAGAACTGGGCCCTTGAGCTGAATACATCAAGGATCAGTTTAGCTGGACACAAGCTAACGTATTCAGACCAACCTCTGCAGCCGTGAATCCTTGGGAGGTGTCTTCCGACCGCCCAGCGTAATTGAAATTGCAGTCGAATATTAGGCCTCTGAATAAGGGAAAAGCAGCCGATCCCGACGACCTTCCTCCAGTTCTTTTCAAACTGGGTGGAAAAACTATGATGAAATAATTTACCTCCTTGCTTCGTGATATTTGGAACAAGGAGGGTTTTCTGGTATGGTGGGATGAGTCACTGATTGTTTCCATTCTCAAGAAGGGCAAACGGACTGACTGTAACACCTATCGTGAGATTAGGTTAATTCCGGTAGTCACTGAGATGCTAGCTTCTTTAACGATTTGCCGCTTGATTCCTGTTTGAGAGAGCAACATCCGCAAACAGCCGGCCGGATTTCGTACAGGTCGAGGTTGCATCGACCAGATGTTTACTCGTCAGCAGTTACTCTAAACGTGACACACACACACACCGGCGCCCTAAGATCGCAGTCTCCTCTACTTCAAAGATGCGTTCGACTCAGTGGTTCGAACCACCCTATTCAGTGGTCTCCATCGGAGTGGTATCCCAACGAAGTTTGCAAACCTGTTGCAAACGTTGCATCTGCATACCTATGGTCGCGTGAGGGTATACGTGATCATTTGTGAACTCTGACGTAGTCTTCTGACTTGTTTTTGATATCGTTTTATTTTTCAGTCAGTCAATTAGACCGTCTTCGTAAGTCAATGAGTTTAAGCCGATAAACCAATTTTTGACCATGAAGTTTCTTTATTAATCACTTGGAAGCCATGAAAGCAAACTGTGCATTGACTTTAGAAAAATTCAGTCACTCGCTCATCAAACAAAACCCAAACTTCGTTTTTTTGTTGAGCGTGAAACTCGTTTTTCTCGCAAGCTTTTCCTCAACATCCAAGGAAAGAATTTCAGATTGTTCGTCCACTGTGACATGTCACATCTCGCTTTTTTTCTGCGAACCGCATAGGCGAAAAAATTCAGTTTCTCACGCTTTTGACTACTAGGACCCTCTATTGCCGTCATTTAGCAAGTCGCAAAACTTAATATTCTGAATCACATACTCTGTTTTGTTTTGCCGTGTGATTGGTTGCACGAGTCTTCGAGCATTTCGTCTTCTGCACTCACTGTACCTTTATTCTTGAATCTGGTTCTTGTGCGGCGTACCGATTAGGGTATGATTTGGGGATGGGAAATGTGCGCACTCTGTTCACAGTAAAAGATGGACGCCCTGTACATATACCAAAAACAAGACCAGCTCATTTGGTACATTCGGAAATTAGTTGCTGCTTAACGATGGAAATTTGGTTGGGCGATTAATTTTAAATTACCCGGCTCAGTGGTCGGAACATCTGCACAGCATAATGAAAAATTGCCGGTCTGATCGCTGAAAAACTAATCTCAAAACATTTCAAATATTTTGCAGCATAAATATATCCACATCGAATTCAATGACAATTAATGTGATTCATGCGTTAGCAGCGCAAATCCATAGGTTTGAGGGTTAATAAACGGTCAGAAATGAAACTAAATAGTGGAATTTTGAAAAGTCTAGACAGAAAAAAAGTTACAATTCAGTAGAAGGAGATTGAATGTTTACATGAAATAATTCACCATGTGATATCATCGCTCAACTCACCATAAAGAAACCATGCAAGCACTGTGCAGCTGTTTCATCTTTGTTAGGAATCATGAGCAGTGCATATCCACCACACCCGAACTGGCACGCGAACCCGTGACGAACGATTCTGAGTCGAACGCCTTAGCCATTACGCTACCGGGCAGGCTCTGAACGGTTTGTTGAACTTCACCACATCATGTTGCCCCTATCCGTCACTGATTTGCACGGTTACTGTCCCCTAGCTCAAAGCCATCGACCCCTACTGATACATGACTTCTCTGCACGTAGCCCAAGTACGACCAAGGCTTTGCATATGACATACAGAGCTTGATTACTTGGTCTACATTTTTAGCATTACGAGATTGAATGTTCTCATGAAATAATTCACCATCTGATATCATCGCTCAACTCACCATAAAGAAACCATGCAAGCACTGTACAGCTGTTTCATCCTTGTTAGGAATCATGAGCAGTGCATATCCACCACACCCGAACTGGCACGCGAACCCGTGACGAACGATTCTGAGTCGAACGCCTTAGCCATTACGCTACCGGGCAGGCTCTGAACGGTTTGTTGAACTTCACCACATGATGTTGCACCTATCCGTCACTGATTTGCACGGTTACTGTCCCTTAGCTCACAGCGATCGACCTCTACTGATAGATGACTTC